>CM026417.1:44047527-44154439 GCA_014858505.1 Corymbia citriodora subsp. variegata | reverse complement strand
AAGTGGGGCTGCCGACAGGGGGAGGAAAACGTGGGGAAAAGAGAGAAAATGGGGAGAGAGAAAGAGGGAGCGTGCGGAAGAGAGAGGGAGGAGACGCGTGGGAGAGAGGAAGAGAGAGAGAAAAGGGGAAAAACCCTAAAATTCAAAAAAAAGCAAACAAGCTTCTAGAAGGGGGGGTACTTAGTCTAATTACCCCTGAAGCGCGATTCCCAAAAATCCGGTCCTAATCTCGGCCCATTAATCCAACTCGAGCAATTCGGGCTTATCGAAAATTCGGGATGTTACATCTTCTGAACCAGCTTTTCATCCTTCAAGTCAGTCCCTAAGATTCTGATTTTTTCGGCTATTTCAATCAGCCTATCAGAATATTCCTTCACTGACTCTGAATCCTTCATTTGCTGTCTCTCAAACCCCCTCAAGAGATTCAGCACCTTCATGCTCCTTATCTTCTCATCTCCCTTGTATTCATCCTTCAAGAAATCCCATATTGCCTTTGCAGAATCACATCTCATGATCCTTGTAAAGATAGGGGGTGAGACAGCAGCATACAGGCAAGACTTTGCTTTGGCCTTCCTTGTGATTCTCTCTTTATGGTGCTTTATTTGATTCAAGGTCGGATTATTTGGAAGTGGAGCAACCTCATAATCATTCTCCACAGCCTCCCATAAATCATGACCCTCCAAGAATGCTGTCATCTTGACAGCCCAAGCTTGATAATTTTCCCCAGTAAAAACTGGAGCAGCCATTGCGGAGAATCCACTCGATCCCGCCTCCATTAGCCTTTTCTTTGCAGATTGGAAGCAATTTTGACTCACTTACCCTCACTTCACAGTCCCTTAAGATCCCACAGAGGCTTTGATACCACTGTTATAGCAGAAGTAACAGTTTACAGTAGCAAAACTTCTTTGTTGCGCAGAGAGAGAAGGAGAGAACAGAGCATATTATCTTCATCAGTCTTAAAAAAACTGTCTTGTACAAAACTAAATAAGAGCAACTTTGGAACTGCACACAAACGTGCAACACATAACTGCACACAAACTTGTTCCACTTCCTAGAAAATAGCTAACAAACTAACTGCCTAACAAATAACTTGACTGAGTCAAAGAAGAAACTAAAATGACAGCACATAAACTAAAATGACAGCAAATCAACAGCAGCATTGAGACACAGCTCCAACAAATACCCAATGAGTGACAAGCCTGGGCACCCTTCTAACAGATACCTCAACACCCCTCTTCCGCGCAGCGCAGGATTTGGCTCATGATGCTCCTTGTCATTGTGTATATGTGTATAATCAATTAGACCCAATGCCTCTTTCTTTACGTCGCCTTTGCACCATCATCTGGAAGACATTTTTGCATGGTGAACGAAAAATTTCATAAAGACGGGGAAATTTTCAATTTACCCCTTAATGGGAAATATATATCAATTAGGCCCCAACACTTGGTCCTGATGAAAAAATTTCATGCGCTATTGTAATTTAATGTTTCTCTTCAGTTCGAGGAAAATGGTGATTCAAAAGTTATGGTTATTATTTGTTGACTTTTGAGAGTCGAGATTTAAATTGAGGTGTATATTGGATCTAGTTTAATTTGGGAATCGAATCGAAGCAGTTTGGATTGATCGGTTCAAGGTTAGTTCTAGCAAGACTTGGTTCAATTTCCTGTTCTGTGAACCTCTTAAAGCAACCTAGGACCACATTGATTCTCGGTTCCAAGGTTGGAACCATAGGTTATATTCAAGAACCAGTTCAACCAGTCCGATTTCTGAATCGAATAAGTTTTCAAGTCCACTTTTTTTATATAAAAAAAAATCCTTTGAAATCATAGAGAATCAAACCATATTTTCAATAGGAAGAAAACATGTTATTTTTTAAAAATTTGATCTTTTACACACATAAAAAGTGCGCTGATCTTAATCATTATGTATTTGGCGTTGAATTCTTTGATATGAAATGATGTGTAGCATTTGACTACTGAAGCAAGACAACAATTCTATATTTTCTAGCCTCTACGAGACATTCATCTTTGGCTCTCTTAATTTGAAATGGATGAGGGACTCTATAAGATGTTATCATGTTCGATCTAGGATCCATCTCAAAATGATTCGCCACTTTTTCTTGGGGCGCTTACCAATCTTTTTTGCTGAGTTTTCACAAGAAAAGTGACTTAATGGTAGAGAATGTAATTACGAAAGGAAATCATTCATATATTTCTTAAAAGGGTTCGTTGGACCACCAGCAAAGGCAAGGATAATGTTCATAAGGAAACTTACCAAAAAAATCCTAAATTTGTTATATTTGTCTCAATTCAGTCATAAACATTTTAATTATACCAATGTAGTCTTAAACCTTTTGATAAGTTACAAATTTAGTCATTCTAGCTAATTTTGGCTAGAAACTGCCAAGGTAATGGTCTAGCAGAATTGTTTATCTTATGTGGCATGATTGACGTTAATGTGAACAATTTTGAATTTTTTTTTATAATTTTCTGGATTTTTTTCTTTTTTTCTTTTTCCTTCCCTTCTTCCTCTAGCTACTAGGCCTTGGCAATGGTCAACAAGGTCAACCTCACCAACCTTTGGCAAAGCTCGCCCTTGTCGGCCTCTAGCCAAGGCAAGCCTTACCCACCTTTGGGGAGGCTTGACCCTCCCTAGATCTAGCGAGGCCAATTGACGAGGTCGAAATGGAAGGAAAAAAAAACACATAAAAATTTCATAAAATTATTAAAAAATTATAAAAATTATCCACATCAACATTGACCATGTTATATAGGATAGCCAAGCCACATCAATAGTTTCCAGTCAAAATTGGCCAGGCAGACTAAATTGACAAATAGTTAAAATGTTTATGATTAAATTGACAACTCATTAAAATATTTAAGACTAAATTGACATAATTGAAATATTTAGATTAACAAGTTATCCTAAATCTTAGGATTAAATTGGCACAAGCACAGTAGGTTTAGAACTTTTTGAGTAATTTTTCCAATTTTCTCACATATATTTGAGTTTAGAATTAATGTTAGGTAATGCAATTGCTAAAGGGAATCAAAAGACATCCTCGTGCATGTGTACGGTTTCAATTGAATCTCCACGCTATACTAATGGAGATTCAATTGGAATGATTCGTCTGTTATTATGAGGTTATGTAGAGAAATAAATAACATGCACACGTGGTCGCATACACTAGGCATGAGTACCTTGTGATATTAATTGTTAATGCACGAGAGAAATTAACAAGTAATTATGGCAAACCGGTCTCAAAAGCACAACGATAGTGATCAAACCGAAGCTTTGATAATGAATCAAACTTGTACTTGTCGAGCTTGCTTTACCTATGTAGTACAGTCGAATGAGTTACTTAGAATTCGCGAACTTTCCAATTAGATACTTTAAATTGAATTCTTTTATATAGAGAACTAGGCCCAGCAAACACACGGGGGCTAGACCTCACCACAGGAAGATTACATAAACATAACAAAATTCATAGAAAGTACACATCCCCATGAGGACCAGACCACAGCAAATACTAGACCATCAACCATATCTAAAGCCAAAAACTATCGCCATTTGCTAATTAATCCTTTGATTCAAGATGAACTCAAACGGGATCACCAAAATCAGAATGAATGCAATGAAAATGTTCCAAGGCTTGTCAACAAGTAGATCCACATTTGGAGATTGCATGAGATGCATCAAAGGGCAATAGAGATGAGAGCATATAGAACTTAGAACCTCAGGTCCATATCTTGCCTTCTCATCTTGTAGATTAATTTTTGCCTCACTATCTTGATTGCTGCGTAGATAAGTATAGTGTCACATTCATTGGTAATGTTGGCTTAACTTGAAGAGTTACCTTGAGTTGACGCAAGGTCTCGTCAAATATATTAAGATATTCATTTAAGTCTACAATGATTTAAGTTATAAGTTTTACTCCACTTATAGGATTAAAATCATTAAACTACTTGTTAGACATCCGTTTTTCACACAATAAGGACCAAGAATAAATTCACAGATGGTTTAACCCTACTATATATATATATATATATATATATATATATATATATATATTTGGGACAATTTGTACTTATACTCGGGGTTCCCGAGGCAACATGAGAAAGGACGGAGTTCATCACACATATTGTTTTCGAGTAAAACAGTATTCAGGTAAAACGGAATTACGCACTCAGCTGACCTGGTCAGAGATAGGGAGTTCCTTTTCTGGAAAGGAACTCGAAAGAGTATGATTTTGCTCGCAGCCCGCCAAAGTTATTGAAAGAGTCTGGACTGCAGAAATGAAGTGACGTTGCAGTTAACGGTCGATGCATACATCTGATCGCCGCAATCGGCCAAATTGTTGTTTCCCATTAAACTCCAAGCTTCCTGTGATTAACGTCTTCCTTCCTCGTCTGAAATAAAACTTGATGCGAGCCTGAGATTTGGCAAACGCATTTGGTAGACGATCAGAATGCAAAAGCTTGGCCTGTAACTCGGCTCATCTCCTGCAAAACGCCAAAGCTCGGGCCCGCACCCTCTCCTCTTTTGCAAAAAGACCCCTCGCACTTGAGTTTTATTATACCCGACAAATATATACCCAGAAAACGCGACTACAAACGATGCAGCGTAGGAAGCGCGACAGCTCCTCTTTTGCAAAAGACCCCCCTGCATTTGAGTTTGTCTCAAATGACCCCCTACACTTGATGAATATATATCAATTAGCCCCCAATGCTTAACCCCATTGAGAAAAGCGACCGGCCAGAGATGCACACGCATCTCACGTGCACTTACATTCTCCGTTTACACATTCATTCTACTGATATCTCACCCTTTTTCAATTTGGCATTTTGTTTTTCAGGCGCGTTGCTCTTTGTTGGCGAGAAAAAAAAATTTGTTGTTCTTCAATTACGCATAGGAATGGAAGCTTTATCCGGTGTGCTATTGTAATTTGATGGTTCCTCTTAAGCTCGCGGTTGAGCACAATTCTATCCTCACCACTCGCAGCTGTAACAGAGTAAAACAGAGTCCGTGGGAAATCAGAAGTCACCACAAACCCAGAAGAAGAAGAAGAAAAAGAAAGCCATGGACGAATTCTCAACCTTTCTGACACTGATGACTCGGTTGTGGAAGACCTCATTTCCCAGACCAAGGACCTCTACGTCCCCAAGCAAATTGTCGCGTTAATCGACTCCTCCTTCACCGTCCATGACTCCCTTTTGCCCTCCGACCTCAAGTTCCCGTTTCCTCGAGCTCAAATCCTTCCCTCTCTCCAGACCCCAAACCACGCTGCTGAATTCGAGCAATCGCAAGACGAAGTTGCCATAGCTGACGCCCCCATGAAAGGCGGCTGCTTCTGGTGCTTGCCGAAGAAGCCCACACCGAGGTTATAGCTATTAAGAAGGAGATGTGCAATGAGCATGAACTTCAAATGGATGGAGGAAGACGAGGGTGTTGTGCGATTTGGAGGTTTTCCTCCGATCGAGAGCAGAAGTTGCTGTAGAAGGCAAAATGAAGGAGGATTGAGCGCTTCAAGAAAGGTTGTGGCGACCCTGGGAAGGGAACCGTGGGTTGTTTTTTGCCATTTTAAGGTTTTGAGGGCGTGGTTAAGCAAAGTGGAGGCGTGGAAATAGTGCGGCTCTCTTTGATATTTGCTTAGAGTCGCAGATTTTCACATTCATGTCAGAAATAGTTTTCATATGACCAGAGATATAAGACGGAAAACAAAGCCGCAGGAAAAGAAAACGATTTTGAAGTGGAATGGTACAGAAAACCCTTATATAAGCCGCGTGGTAATAATACAACAGGACGTAACATATCAGGATCGGCAGGGGGAAGGTTATTCCATATAAAACACAGATCACCACATGGAAAGCTGGAACCGGCGCCCCCTTCCCTAATAATCCTTTAACTTGCAATGAACACGAACAGGACTACCGTCATCAGGATGCAGGCAACAGAAATTGGCCAAGGCAAGCCGCCAAGCAGTATGCACATCAAGAGACCACATTCGACACATCCAAGAGCAACGGCGATCACAGCAAAGGCAAGTCGGAAACTTGAGTCAACATCTTGCCTTCCCATCATGAAGATTAATCTTTACCGGATGATTTTAATCCCCGCGCAGATAAGTAGGATGCCGGGCTCACTGGGAATGTTGGCCAGACCTATAGAGCTATGTCTCTCCTCGATGAGCTGACGCAAGGCTTGCTCAAGGGAATCGAGATCTTCATTGATTTGAGCTATGTGCTCTAACACATTCCTTGGAATAAAAAATCAGTAAATTGCTTGTTAGACAACCTTCTTTCACAGAAGCAGAAACAATAAGGATAAAGAATAAGCTTATGGATAGATTAACAGACAAAAGAATACAGGCGAATTTTACTGGTTTCATGATTTCAGTATGCAACATTGAAAAGGATGAGTTCACCCTATCAAAGTGGAGTGCGGATGGTTTCCAAATATAACAGCACGAATTTACTCAGTCCTCCAACTTGTTGAAGGAGGTTGGACTCAAGAGATGCCGTGGTGCTTACCTTCGAACACCGGCTGAGTAGTGGTTTCCCATCAATCTCCGAGCAATGCGTGGTTACTGTCTTCTTTACTTCTATAACATGTCTTATAGATGATGCGAAGATCTTGCATTTGTAAATTAAAAGGAGGAAGTCCTGAGGTCAAATTGTAAAATTGCTCCCGAGAGACAAGAAGCCTACTCGACTGGGTCCCAGTTAGCTTTTTTCGCTACTTTTGCTACTGAGTGCATTTGCACTTTCTCTTCTTTGCATTGGCAAAGCAAAGAAGAGAAAGTTAGCAACTCACACAGTTAGCAACTCACAGACTCTTTGAGTTGCTAACTGAGTGCATTTGCACTTAGTCTTCTTTGCTTTGCCAAAGCTTTTGCATAACTTTCTCTTCTTTGCCAGTGAGCAAGCTGAGCAAGCAGAAAAACTTTCGTCTTTAGCCTACCATTTGGGTCTCAGTGAGCAAGAAAAAACTGTGTCTCTAGCTGACTAATTAAATGTTCCTCTTAGGTTCAAGGAGGATAGTAATTCAAAAGTTATAGTTGTTATTATATGTTGATTACTAGAGTCGAGATTTGAATCAAGGTACGCAATGAGCCCGGTTTAACCTGGGAATTGAATCAAATCAGCTTGGACGGACTAGTTCAAGTTTAGTTCTAAGGATAACTGGTTCGATTTCTTGTTCCATGAACCTTGCAGCGGCCTAGGATGGATCGGCTCCTAGTTCCAAGGCCAGAACCCTTGGTTCTCTTCAAGAACCAGTTCGACTTGAAATGATTTTCAAGTCTTCTTTTCTTAAAAAAGATTCTTTGAAATCATAGTGAATCGGACTATATTTTTAACATGAAAAAACGTGTTATTTTTAAGGATTTGATTTTTTACACAAAAATAAAGTGTGCCAATTGAATAGATGCATCCCTCATTAATCATTATGTATTTGGTATTGATTTCTTTGATACAAATCAATGTGTATTATTTGACTGAATCTGTGACGTCTTGAAATTTGAGCTTTTTGAGAGATGAATGAAAGTGAATTTCGTTACTGCATTATTGGTTGATCTCACTCGGAACTGATCATTCTCGGGATACTGACCTTGAGGAAAAGGTTAATGAAAACAGAATTTGTGCGACTAAAAATTAATCTCTTCCTTCCTCCTCTGAAATGCCACTTGATGCGAGCCTTCGATTTGGCAAACAAAATTGGCTCATTTTGCTAAAGACCTCCTGCAGTCAAGGTTGTCTCGAATGACCTCTTCTTTTTTGCTAGCAAAGGTCTTAAGATGGTCTCAAATGACCGATCTTTTTGCGCAAAAAAGGTTCTTGAGATGTCTCAAATGACCCTTTTCTTTTTGGCTGAAAAAGGTCTTGGGATGTCTCAAATGACCCCAAAAGGTCTTAAAGATTTATCAAATGGCCATTTTCTTGCTAGAATGATGTCTTAAGATGTCTTAAATGAAATGACCTTCCACACTTTGACAAATATAATATTAATTAACTACTTACACCTAACGCTAATGGGAAAAGTGGCCGAGGTGCGCGCGCATCCTCGGTACACTTCATTCTCTGTTTCCAGCTTACCCTTCATTCCACTTATACTTCTCCTTTCTAAACTTAGAATTTTGTTTCTCAAGTGCGTTGCTCTTCCTTGCCCTCCCCCCAAAAAAAAGTGCATTCTTTATGTCACGCCCCGACTCTCGAGCTCGTGGCAACCCCATTTCACTTGAGGTTTTAAAATACGACGTCCCAGCAACTGTCGTCGACCAATTCATTTTATCTTATAATTAAGCACATGCGGAAACGAACAACTCCCAAACCAAACAACAGGGATAGCAACAACAGCAGCAGAGGAAAGACAACACCATTTTTATATATCTGAAGGTTAGCCAGCACACCAGCAAATGCAAACACGCCTTACTATAGGCGACAAGCTAAGGCCTACTCAAAAAGAGACCGGCCTGGCTAACCTAACACTGCACAAGTGCCTACTCGCTGGCCTCAGAGGAATCGCTCTCTTCGATCCTCGGGTATTGCATCATCTAGGGCCTGAAAATGTTAACCACGACGGGTTGAGATAAACTCAGCAAGTTAAAGTCCTAAGCCCCGGTTAGGAACTTCGCTCGCATCGGGAGTTTAACATACAACCTAATACAGCAATCAGTGCAATACCACCTCAGAGAGAAAGACAGCAGAAGACATTTTAATAAACAGGTGCAATCACAAGCGACCAAAGATGACATACCTTAAGGGAAACGCAACACTGAACTTAATAATCAAACAATCTTAGTCTTGTCTATATCGCTTTTCTGACGTTAGCCTGCCCCTGACATCTTAACCACATCCACTGATTGCCAACAATCTCTGGACCAAATATCATCCTTTCTCTAATGTTATTCCAATATACTGGAGTTCCACAAACTTGACCATACTTCTGCTATATCACTCGAATAAATTTTATCCCACAAGCATTCTCTTTTTGTCAGTCTGTAGTTCAGTTCATTTCCGCCCCTTTCGACATCCTAGAAGCCTGCCAGGAGTCGCTCCTTGCTCAGGCACTCCGGCCCCGGCGTCCACTCCCCGCCCTCATCGGATCAGTCGTCATGGGCATCTACGAACTGCACCACTTCTAACAAAAGTCCCTTTTAAACATGCTTTATCTCATAGAGGTATTATCCGCTTTGGCCTGTCCCATACCAAGCCTCACGGTTTTAACCTCATCTGAGCACCTCAAAGTACAAAACTTTCTCCAGCTCGTCAACTCATGAGCTCGTTTCCACAGGACCACTCGTCAACACTTGAAATTTGATCTACCAAATTTTTATGAGCTCACATTCTGAACTTCACAAGCCCTCAATCGTTGTGACGCGTAAACAACTACTCGCCCTTGTTGTCTTACCACTTAGTCAAATCCTTTATATGACACCTCACTGTAAGTATCGTATTCTCCAATACTAGACTAAATCCTCAAAATTCCACCAATCAACAATCACGTACATTCCCTAATTCTCGGGAATAACTCAATAAATCAAACACTTTCACTTCCACTCGATCTTCGATCATGCATTTCATCATTATTCACGCATATAATTAACAATCGGCACTTCAAGAAAGCATAACAACCAAGAACACAACAATTTGAAACCAAAATTTACTTCTGTATGAACAGTGCCGTGAACAGTAATCCGTGAACAGTAATCAGTGAACAGTATTCCGTGAACAGTAATTTGTGAACAGTAATTTCGTCCGAAATTAAATAAATAAATAAAAATAAATAAACTTAACCATGGTTAACAAATTAACTCAACCCTAGTTAATCTAACCTAACCATAGTTAAAATCTAACCTTGGTTACTTTTAAAACTAACCATGGTTACTTTAATTAATTAACCCTAGTTACTTTAAAACTAACTATGGTCAATTAATCTAACCTTAGTCAGCTTAATTAACTCAGCCACCATTAACAAACTAACCCATAATTAACCAAGCACAAAAATTAAACTAATTAACCCCTAAGCAAGATTAACCCCTAAACAAGGATTAGGAAGTTAACTTACTTGGATCGGAAATCCGGCGACACCAGCGCGTAGAGGGGAATGAGGGCTACGAGAGTTAAGCTCGGGGATGGCAACAGACGACAAACGATGGCCGAAACGGGCCAAAAACAGTGCTGGTTACTGTTCACGCGGAACCGGTGCAGCTGAGCGGAAAAGGCCGAAACGGGCGGCTAACGGCGACCAGCGGTGACCGGGGGTGCGCGGTTGGCTTCCTAACTTCCAGGACTACACTTTGGGCGGTTGCGGCGGCTCCGGTGACGGCGGCAAGGCTGTTTTTGGGCTGGAAAACAGCATGGACAGCAAAGAACAGCAAAAATGGAAGAGAAAAGGAAGAGAAAAAGGGAGAGAAAGGGAGGGCTGGCTGCTGCACGAATTTTGGGGGAGAAAGAGGAGAGAGAAGAGGCTGCTGGTCAAGGATAAGAGCCAAGGCAAGTGGGCTTGCCACTTGTTGAAGAGCCAATCAAAAACAACCAATAACAAAGCATAAACAAAGCCCACTTGGGCACAAAAGCAAAAGGCCAAAAGAGAGAAGCCCATGGGCTGGAAAGGGAGAGGAGAATGGGCCAGCTTGGGCCCCCTTTGGGCTGGGCTGAATGGGTGCAAGGCCCATTGGGCCGCCGGTCTTGGGCCGGCCCACCCGCGTGCCCGAAACCCGGTCCGATTTTTCCTTTTTCCGACACTTCCGTGTCCAATGGAAAATTCCAAAATAAATGAGGCAATGTCCAAATATATAGTCCTGACATCACTGAGAAATCAGTTCCCAAAATCGGATTAAAAATCGGGGCCAAATTGAGTCGATTGCGACCGTAGTACAATTTGGATTATCGGGCGCCCTTTTTGGACTTTCCTCACATTTGACCCATGGCCAACCATTCTTTGAACCACGTTTACGCCAATTCTCGAGTCAGGGACGTCCCTCGATTGTCGTGTGATCCCGGGGGCTCAATTGATAATCCCGAGTACTAGATGAAAAGGATTCGGTTTAACGTCGTTCGTAGTTCGTATCGAAGTCGTGCGGAAATCACCCGCAGATCGACTTCGTACTTCTGCCGAATCGATTTATTTCCGTTTCCTTAATAGTCTAGTACTTAGAGGATATCGTTCCCGCCCAGGTCCTCATGGTCGAAGGATTCGTTCCTGATTGAAACTGCGAGTCGTACGCGAATCATTTTCTATCGACGCCTCTCTGTAATCCATTATCCCACGAACACACAGTTCGGAAAATTTGTACTGACCAGGCCTTCGACTAATATTGCCCTTTTATAAAATCCTAAAATGGGGTCGATTTTCAGGATGTTACACTTTAATTATGCATGGGAATGATTGTTGGTTGATCTCACTCGGAACTGATCATTCCCGAGATACTGACATTGAGGGGAAATGCTAATGAGAACAGAACTTGTGCGACTAAAAATTAATCTCTTCCTTTCTCCTTTGGAATGCCACTTGATGCAAGCCTTCGATTTGGCAAACATAATTGGCTCATTTTGCTAAAGACCTCCTGCAGTCAAGGTTGTCTCGAATGACCTCTTCTTTTTTGCTAGCAAAGGTCTTAAGATGGTCTCAAATGACCGATCTTTTTGCGCAAAAAAGGTTCTTGAGATGTCTCAAATGACCCTTTTCTTTTTGGCTGAAAAAGGTCTTGGGATGTCTCAAATGACCCCAAAAGGTCTTAAAGATTTATCAAATGGCCATTTTCTTGCTAGAATGATGTCTTAAGATGTCTTAAATGAAATGACCTCCCACACTTTGACAAATATAATATCAATTAACTACTGACGCCTAACTCTAATGGGAAAAGTGGCCGAGGTGCGCACGCGTCTTCGGTACACTTCATTCTCTATTTCCAGCTTTCCCTTCATTCCACTTATACTTTTCCTTTTTAAACTTAGAGTCTTGTTTTTCAAGTGCGTTGCTCTTCCTTGGCCCAAAAAAAGGGCGTTCTTCAATTATGCATGGGAATGATTGTTTTATCCGGTGTGCTGACGTAATTTAGGCTCCTCTTAAGTTCGTGGAGGGCGGTGATTCTCATGTTGCAATTCTCAATTGATCATCTCTCACTCTTTGTAACTTTGAGCAGAGTTTCCTTCCAACAAAATATAAATTTGAAATCTCTTGAGTTTAATGGGCTAACGTTTCAAAAGCTTAGGATTTATACGATGGCTTTAAGTTTAAAATCCTCAACTTTGAGTTTAAACCCAATCTGTCACAAACTTTTTTTCTGGTAAAAAAAAATAAAGAACACGAGTTTCAACCGGTTTCCAAATCCGCCTTAAGGGCTAAGGGTCCATCCATTTATTCCGTTGAAATTTCTTTTTTTCTCATTTGACTTTTCCTCTCCCCTCACTTTCCCCCAAACTCCCACTTCGTCAGAACTCTCGCTCTCTCCCCTACAGCAAGCGGACCGGCCTCCTGCTCGACAGGGTTCGACATGGTCATGGAGGAGGGGATCCAGCTCCCCAGCATCGTCGGCGGCAGCGACCGGTCCTCTGGCGAGTCGAGCATCCTCGGGTCCCTTACCGGTATCGACCTGTCGCGGGGGCAGGGTACTTACAAGCGAATCCCTCTCGTCATGTGACTCCAAGACAGCCCCGAGCTCTACCTCGAGACCATAGGGAAAGGCGTCCCCACTGACGAGGACCACATCTCCGACGCCATTAATGCCGCCACCAACGAGATCGCGGTTCAGCGAGAATCATACCGGGCATGGACTTCCCGTTTCGGCTATATCCGCTGCTCTCCCACAGCGACTGGCGAAGCAGCGAGGTGATCTTGGCTGTCGTGGATCCGACGGCAGGGAGTCGTCGAATTGCGTGACGGCGAGCGAGGTGCTGAAGTACTCCCTCAACCTGGGCGACCAATCCTACCGTCCAGGTGTTGACCCACGAGATGGAGCGGGTCGGGTCGAGCACTCGGGCGAGCGCAGCCGGGCCGAAGGAGGTAACGGAGTCAGGGACGAAGAGGAAGGTGTGGTCCCACGTGGCGGAGGAGGCGCATCATTCTTTTTTCAGAGATGTCAGGAGTTATGTTAGACTTTGCAAAGATACCGTGAGGGGGTGAAGTTCCTATGTACATCTAATGAATGCAACAAACCAAGCGATGGGCAACTGAAAGAAATCTTGGATTTTGATATTTGCTTTAGAGCCTGCAGTTTTTTGCATTCATGTGGAGACGGTTTTCACATGACCAGAGAGATGAGAAGAAAAACAGACAAAAACAGAGAAGCAGGAAAAGAAAATGATTTTGCAGCGAAAGGGTTACAGAACATGTAAAACCCCTTAGATAAGCAACGTGGGATTTTTTAAAATATAAAATTTATTTAAGGCTACAGAGCATACAACATGACGACGTCCAGAGCAGACCTGCAGGGGAAGGTTACAGACAATTGAAATTCGTATAAAACAGACTTCACCACTTCGAAAGCCGCAAACTAGCGCCCTTCTCTAATAATCCTTTAATTTGCGATGGACACGAATGGGATTACCAATATTAGAGCGCACGCTATGAAAATGGGCCAACACAAGTCACCAAGCAGAACATATATAAGAAGACCGCATTCGATGCATCCAAGAGCAACAGCGATCATAGTGGATACAAATTGAAGCCTTGGGTCAACATCCGGCCTTCCTGTCTCAAAGATGAATCTTTGCCTGGCGATTTTAATTGTCCCACAGATAAGTAGGATGCCTGGTACACCAGGAATGTTGGCCAGACCTATAGTACCATGCCTCTCCCTAATGAGTTGATGCAAGGCTTGCTCGAGTGAATCAAGACCTTCGTTGATTTGATCTATTTGTTGTGCTGTATGCCTTAACATCATCAAGCAACTTGTTAGACAACTGTCTTCCACAACAGTGCAAACAAAAGGATCAAGAATTAGCCCATTGATAGATTAACAAAGAAAAAATACAGGCGATTTCTACTAGTTTCATGGTTTCGGTATGAAATCAGCATATTCATAGATTAACAGACAGAAAAAATGTAGGCGATTTGAACAGGTTTCAGTATGCAACATTGAAGAGCACGATTTCACCTATTCTAAGAAGAGTGTGGATGGTTTCTGAACAAAACAGCATGACTTTAATCAGAGTCCTCCAACTAGTTGAAGGAGGTTGGATTACAGAGATGTTGTGGTGCTTACCTCCGAACACCGTGATTGGCTGAGTTGTTGTTGCCCATTGATCTCCGAGCAATGCATGGTTGCTTTCTTCTTTGCTTCTACAACATCACAGACGATGTGTGTGTGATGTTAGACTGGTGCTCAGGCCCCAGCAAGTTCTTCTTCAACGGGGGAAGAGAGGAGAGGAGGTATTTTCAAGAGTTTTGGGAAACGAATAAAGATGGAGTATTTATAGAGTGAGGAGGAGCGCTGACCGGGCTTTGCGTATATGGTTTCTGTTCTTATTTGACTGCGGTGGGTCCTTTCGCTTGTGAAAGTGATATTAGTGATTTGTTCTCTGAAAAAAGAAATTCATTTAGTAACGCCCATTGACCTTTTTTGCACCAATTTTGCAGCAATGACAATGACCTTTTTTTTGCACCAAATGACTTTTGTTTTGCACCAATGACAATGACAATGACTCTTTTTTTTTGCACCAAATGACTTTTCGTTTGCACCAATGACAATGACTTTTTTAGCATATATATAAATGTCCTATAATTGGAACTTGCCGCCCTGAATATCCACAACAAGTGACAAGTCAGAGTATCATTTGCGCACCTCTATACATACATACATACATACATATATATATATATATATATATATATATATATATAAGTGCAAATTATCCAATTATATAATAACGATCTTGGAACTTTTGTATCGCACGATGAGTGACAAGCCTGAGCACCCTTCAAACAAATACCTCAACACCCCTCTGCTGCGCAGCGCGCAGGGATTTGACTCATGATGCTCCTTGTCATTGTCATTGTGTATATGTGTATAATCAATTAGACCCAATGCCTCTTTCTTTAAATCGCCTTCGCATCATCATCTGGAAGAGATTTTTGCATGGTGAACGATAAATTTCATAAAGACGAGGAAATTTTCAATTTACCCCTTAATGGGAAATATATATCAATTAGGCCCCAACACTTAGTCTCAATGAAAAATTTTGTTCGCAGTTGTAATTTAATGTTTCTCTTTAGTTCGAGGAAGATGGTGATTCAAAAGTTATGGTTATTATTTGTTGACTTTTGAGAGTCGAGATTTAAATTGAGGTGTATATTGGATCTAGTTTAATTTGGGAATCGAATCGAAGTAGCTTGGATTGATCGGTTCAAGATTAGTTCTAGCAAGACCTAGTTCAATTTCCTGTTCCGTGAACCTTAAAGCAACCTAGGACCACATTGATTCTCGGTTCCAAGGTTGGAACTACTACCGGTTCTATTCAAGAACCAATTCAATCAGTCCGATTTCTGAATTGAATAAGTTTTCAAGTCCACTTTTTTTATATAAAAAAAAAAAATCCTTTGAAATCATAGAGAATCAAACCATATTTTCAATAGGAAGAAAACATGTTATTTTTAAGAATTTGATCTTTTACACACAAAAAAAGTGCGCTAGATCCCGAGTAGATGAATCCTTAATCATTATGTATTTGGCGTTGAATTCTTTGATATGAAATGATGTGTAGCATTTGACTACCGAAGCAAGACAACAATTCTATATTTTTTAACCTCTATGAGACATTCATCTTTGGTTCTCTTAATTTGAAATGGATGAGGGACTCCATAGGATGTTCTCATGTTCGATCTAGGATTTATCTCAAAATGATTCGCCACTTTTTCTTGGGGTACTTACCAATCTTTTTTGCTGAGTTTTCACAAGAAAAGTGAATTAATAGTAGAGAATGTAATTACGAAAGGAAATCATTCATATATTTCTTAAAAGGGTTCGCTGGACCACCAGCAAAAGCAAGGGTAATGTTCATAAGGAAAGTTACCAAAAAAATCTCAAACTTGTTGTACTTGTCTCAATTCAATCATAAACCTTTTGATAAGTTGCAAATTTAGTCATTCTAACTAATTTTGACTAGAAACTGCTAAGGTAATGGTCTAGCAGCGTTGTCTATCTTATGTGGCATGGCTAACGCCAACGTGAACAATTTTGTAATTTCTTTTGTAATTTTTTGGATTTTTTTTCCTTTTTTTTTTTCCTTTCTTTTCTTCCTCTAGCTAATAGGCCTTGGCAATGGCCGGCGAGGTCAACTTCACCAACCTTTGGCAAAGCTCGCCCTTGTCGGCCTCTAGCCAAGGCAAGCCTTACCCACCTCTAGGGAGGCTTGACCCTCTCTAGATCCAGCAAGGCCAATTGACAAGTTCAAAAGGGAAGAAAGGAAAAAAAACACATAAAAATTCATAAAATTATTAAAAAATTACAAAAATTGTTCACATCAACACTGATCATGTTATATAGGATAGCCAAGTTACATCAATAGTTTCCAACCAAAATTGGCTAGAGGGACTAAATTGATAAATAGTTAAAAGGTTTATAACTAAATTGACAATTTATTAAAATGTTTAAGACTAAATTGATATAATTGAAGGATTTATATTGACAAGTCGTCAAAAGATTTAAAATTAAATTGACACAAGCACAATAGGTTTAGAACTTTTTGAGTAATTTTTCCAATTTTCTCACATATATTTGAGTTTAGAATTAATGTTAGGTAATGCAATTGCTAAAGGGAATCAAGAGACATCCTCGTGCATGTGTACGGTTTCAATTGAATCTCCACGCTATACTCATGGAGATTCAATTGGAATGATTCGTCTGTTATTATGAGGTTATGTAGAGAAATAAATAACATGCACATGTGGTCGTTGCTGTTCGGCCATACACTAGGCATGAGTACCTTGTGATATTAATTGTTAATGCATGGGAGAAATTAACAAGTAATTACAGCAAACCGGTCTCAAAAGCACAACGATAGTGATCAAACTGAAGCTTTGATAATGAATCAAGCATGTACTTGTCCAGCTGCTTTACCTGTGTCGTACAATCAAATAAGTTACTTAGAATTCACGAACTTTCCAATTAGATACTTTAAATTGAATTTTTTATACAGAGAACTAGGCCCAGCAAACACACGGAGGGCTAGACCTCACCACAGGAAGATTACATAAGCATAACAAAATTCATAGAAAGTACACGTCCCCATGAGGACCAGACCACGGCAAATGCTAGACCATCAACCATATCTAAAGCCGAAAACTATCGCCATTTGCTAATTAATCCTTTAATTTGAGATGAACTCAAACGGGATCGCCAAAATCAGAATGAATGCAATGAAAATGTTCCAAGGCTTGTCAGCAAGTAGATCTACATTTGGAGATTGCATGAGACGCATCCGAGGGCAATAGATATGAGAACATATAGAAGTTGGAACCTCGGGCCCATATTTTGCCTTCTCATCTCGTAGGCTAATTTTTGCCTCCCTATCTTGATTGCTGCGTAGATAAGTATAGTGACACATTCACCGGTAATGTTGGCTTGACTTGTAGAGCTATCATTGATAAGTTGACGCAATGTCTTGTTCAATACATTAAGATATTCGTTAAAGTCTACAATGATTTCAGCTATGGGTTTTACTCCACTTATAGGATTAAAGTCATTAAACTACTTGTTAGATATCTGTTTTTCACACAATAAGGATCAGAATAAACTCACATATGGTTTACTAAAAAAGACCCCTCGCACTTGAGTTTTATTACACCCGACAAATATATACCCAGAAAACACGACTACAAACGATGCAGCGTAGGAAGCGCGACAGCTCCTCTTTTGCAAAAGACCCCCCTGCATTTGAGTTTGTCTCAAATGACCCCCTACACTTGACGAATATATATCAATTAGCCCCCAATGCTTAACCCCATTGAGAAAAGCGACCGGCCAGAGATGCACACGCATCTCACGTGCACCTACATTCTCCGTTTACACATTCATTCTACTGATATCTCACCCTTTTTCAATTTGGCATTTTGTTTTTCAGGCGGGTTGCTCTTCGTTGGCGAGAAAACAAATTTTGTTGTTCTTCAATTACGCATAGGAACGGAAGCTTTATCCGGTGTGCTATTGTAATTTGATGGTTCCTCTTAAGCTCGCGGTTGAGCACAATTCTATCCCCACCACTCGCAGCTGTAACAGAGTAAAACAGAGCCGGTGGGAAATCAGAAGTCACCACAAAGCCAGAAGAAGAAGAAGAAAAAGAAAGTCACGGACGAATTCTCAACCTTTCTGACACTGACGTCCCCAAGCAAATTGCCGCGTTAATCAGCTCCTCCTTCACCGTCCATGACTCCCTTTTGCCCTCCGACCTCAAGTTCCCGTTTCCTCAAGCCCTAATCCTTCCCTCTCTCCAAACCCCAAACCACGCTGCTGAATTCGAGCAATTGCAAGACGAAGTTGCCATAGCTGACGCCCCCTGAAAGGCAGCGGCTTCCGGTGCTCGCCACCGAAGAAGCCCACACCGAGGTTAGAGCTATTAAGAAGGAGATGAGCAATGAGCATGAGCTTCAAATGGATGGAGGAAAACGAGGGTGTTGTAGGATTTGGGGGTTTTTCTCCGATCGAGAGCAGAAGTTGCTGAAGAAGACAAAATGAAGGAGGATGATGAGCGCTTCAAGAAAGGTTGTGGCGATCCAGGGAAGGGAACCGTGGGTTGTTTTTTGCCATTTTAAGGTTTTGAGGGCGTGGGTAAGCAAAGTGGAGGCGTGGAAATAGCGCTGCTCTCTTTGATATTTGCTTAGAGTCACAGATTTTCACATTCATGTCAGAAATAGTTTTCATATGACCAGAGATATAAGACGGAAAACAAAGCCGCAGGAAAAGAAAACGATTTTGCTGTGGAAGGGTACAGAAAACCCTTAGATAAGCTGCGTGGTAATAATACAACAGGACGTAACATATCAGAATCAGCAGGGGGAAGGTTATTACATATAAAACACAGATCACCACATGGAAAGCTGGAACTGGTGCCCCCTTCCCTAATAATCCTTTAACTTGCAATGACCACGAACAGGACTACCATCATCAGGATGCAGGCAACAGAAATTGGCCAAGGCAAGCCGCCAAGCAGAATGCACATCAAGAGACCACATTCGACACATCCAAGAGCAACGGCAATCACAGCAGAGGCAAGTCAGAAACTTGAATCAACATCTTGCCTTCCCATCATGAAGATTAATCTTTGCCGGATGATTTTAATCCCCGTGCAGATAAGCAGGATGCCGAGCGCACCGGGAATATTGGCTGGACCTATAGAGTTGTGCCTCTCCCCGATGAGCTGACGCAAGGCTTGCTCAAGGGAATCGAGACCTTCATTGATTTGAGCTATGTGCTCTAACGCATTCCTTGGAATAAAAAATCAACAAATTGCTTGTTAGACAACCGTCTTTCACAAAAGCATAAACAATAAGGAATAAGAATAAGCTTATGGATAGATTAACAGATGAAAGAATACAGGCGAATTTTTCTGGTTTCATGATTTCAGTATGCAACATTGAAAAGGATGAGTTCACCCTATCAAAGTGGAGTGTGGATGGTTTCCTAATATAACAACACGAATTTACCTTGGAATAAAAAATCAACAAATTGCTTGTTAGACAACCATCTTTCACAGAAGCATAAACAATAAGGAATAAGAATAAGCTTATGGATAGATTAACAGATGAAAGAATACAGGTGAATTTTTCTGGTTTCATGATTTCAGTATGCAACATTGAAAAGGATGAGTTCACCCTATCAACGTGGAGTGTGGATGGTTTCCTAATATAACAACACGAATTTACTCAGTCCTCCAACTTGTTGAAGGAGGTTGGACTAAAGAGATGCCGTGGTGCTTACCTTCGAACACCGGCTGAGTAGTGGTTTCCCATTGATCTCCGAGCAATGCGTGGTTACTGTCTTCTTTACTTCTATAACATGTCTTATAGATGATGCGAAGATCTTGCATTTTTAAATTAAAAGGAGGAAGTCCAAAGGTCAAATGGTTGGATTGCTCCCAAGCCTGCTCGCTAAAGACGAAAGTTTTTCTGCTTGCTCAGCTCGCTCACTGGGTCCCAGTTAGTAAGGAAAAAAAGCTAAACTCCAGATTCTCAGTGGACAATGTGGGAGACATAAAAACTAAAAGTAGCTCCAGAAGTAATTAGCAAGTAAAAAAAAAACCTAAACTCCAGATTCTCAGTAGACAATGTGGGAGACAGATCAAAACTAAAAGTAGCCCCAGAAGTGTATGTGGACAATGTGGGAGACGGATAAAAACTAAAAGTAGCTCCAGAAGCTTTAGTTTTTATGTCTCCCACATTGTCCACTGAGAATCTGGAGTTTAGTTTTTTTTCTCCTTGCTAATTACTTCTGGAGCTACTTTTAGTTTTTATGTCTCCCACATTGTCCACCGAGAATCTGGTCCACTGAGAATCTGGAGTCTAGTTTTTTTTTCCTTGCTAACTACTTCTGGAGCTACTTTTAGTTTTTATATGTCTCCCACATTGTCCACTGAGAATCTGGAGTTTAGTTTTTTTTTCCTTGCTAATTGGGACCTAGTCCTAGGGGTGTGCATCGTCCGGGTGGGCAGTTCCCACCCTAGAACCGGGAACTGCCCACTAAGGACCGGTTCCAAAAAATTTGATCCGGAAACCGTCCGTTGGTTCCATGGATCCACTCGAGAATCGGACCACCAGTCCGGTCCGGTTCCCGGATGGATCCACGGAATCAATCTCACAAGCGATCACACTTACTCAATATGCATCGGTGGATGGAGAAGATGAAACTAAGAGACAATGCAAGCCACTTATTTCTTGACCTTTGTTGTGTTTTTCAAGACTTCGACAATAAAAATTGCAAGGGCTATCTAGCGAATAGGAAATTAGGATTCCAAATAGAACAATAAGAATTCTAAACATGGGGTTTCAAAATTTTAATATTTTTTCAACCAAAAAAAATTATTTTTTATAATAAAAACTAATATTTATTATTATTATAATACTGGTCCGGTCCGAGTGGGTGGACGGGTGGATCCGTCCATGGAACTAGGAATCGGACCAGTCCCTTTAGGAACCACCGGTCCGGTCCCGATTCGGGCGGGTCCCGGTTCTTTTGCACACCCCTACCTAATCCTATCATTTGGGTCTCAATGAGCAAGAAAAAACTTTTATCTCTAGCTGATGTAATTTATGTTCGTCTTCAGTTCGAGGAGGATAGTGATTTCAAAAGTTATAGTTTTTATTATATGTTGATTTATTAGAGTCGAGATTTGAATCGGGGTGTGCAATGAGTCCGGTTTAACCTGGGAATTGAATCAAATCGGCTTGGACGGACCAGTTCAACATTAGTTCTAAGGAGAACCGGTATGATTACTTGTTCCACGAACCTTGAAGCGGCCTAGGACCGATCAGCTCCTAGTTCCAAGGCCGGAACCCTTAGTTCTCTTTGATTTTCAAGTCTTCCTTTCTTAAAAAAAAATCCTTTGAAATCACCGAGAATTGGACCATATTTTCAACATGAAAAAACGTGTTACTTTTAAGGATTTGATTTTTTACACAAAAATAAAGTGTGCCAATTGAATAGATGCATCCCTAATTAATCATTATGTAATTGGCGTTGAATTCTTTGATACAAATCGATGTGTATTATTCGACTGAAGCAATTAGCCGCTACCACCCCAGCTGAAGGTCAGGGCGAGGGTGCGGTGGATGGAGTCGTAGTTGCGGAATTGAAGGGCTTCGCCCAGGGTGCGGACCACCGTCCGATTTGTGGGCTCAAGCTCCTCCTGATGCTGAAGATGAAAAATGAAAATTTTTCTGCTAACCTTTGCTTTGGGTTCGGGAGAGAGAGAGAGAGAGAGAGAGAGAGAGAGAGAGGAGCGACAGTCCTAAACATTCAACGATGTGGTACTTGGGGCGAAAGTGGGGAGAGAAAAAGTCAAAGGAACAACAACTAAAAAAAGGATGGGTGGAATTGGATGGAAACCGAACGTGTTGGTTATTTTTTATGAGATAAAAAAAAAATTGAGATAAAAATTGGTATAAAATTTTCGGGAATTAGGCCTCTCTTTTTCTTTTTTTAGATTGAACTTCTGTTTATCAGAAAAGGAAGGAGTTATCTTAGACTTTGCGAAGATACTGTGAGGGGTGAAGTTGCTAATTGACATCTAATGACGCTACAAATCAAGCGATGGGCAACTGAAAGAAATCTCGGAATTTGACATTTGCTTAGAGCCGCAGTTTTTCACGTTCACGTCGAGACAGATTTCACGTGACCAGAGAGATGAGAAGAAAAGCAAAGAAGCAGGAAAAGAAAATGATTTTGCAGCAGAAGGATTACAGATTTCGTAAAACCCCTTAGATAAGTAGCATGAGATTTTTCGAGATATGAAATTTATTTATGGTTATAGAACACACAACTTACATCCATATCACGACCCACAAGGGAAGGTTATAGATAAATCAAATTCATATAAAACACACATCATTATATCGAAAGCCGAAAACTAGCACCCGTTCGTTAATGATCCTTTAATTCATGATGTACATGAATGGAATTATCAATTTTAGGATGCATGAGATTAAAATCGGCCAATGAGAGTCACCAAGTAGAGCATACGTAAGGAGACCACATTCGACGCATCCAAAAGCTACAGCAATCATAGCATATACAAATCGAAGCCTTGGGTCAATATTTTGCCTTCTCATCCTGAAGATGAATTTTTGCCTGATGATTTTAATCACTGCACAAATAAATAGGATTCCTAATGCATTGGGAATGTTGGCCCAAAATATAGAGCTATACCTCTCTCTGATGAGCTGACGCAAGGTCTGCTTGAGCAAATTAAGACTTTCATTGGGTTGAGCTATGTGTTGTGCCACATGCCTTCACATCACCAAGTAGACAACCGTCTTTTATAGAAGGGCAAAAAATATGGATCTAGAATAAGCATTTCATAGATCGACAGGCAAAAGAATATAGGCTATTAGAACCAGTTAGCAATATTCATAGATTAACATACGAAAAAGACTGGGGCGATTTGAGCAAGTTTCAGTATGCAACATCGAGAAGGATGAGTTCACCCTAAGCGAATTGCAGATGGTTTCTAAACAAAACAGCATAAATTTACTCAGAGTTCTCTAACTTACCTCCGGCCCTGAACACCTTGATCGGCTGAATTGCTATTTCCCATTGATCTCCAAGCAATGCGTGGCTACTTTCTTCTTTATCTCTACAACTTGTCTGATGCGGAGATCTTCTGATATTTAAGGGGGGCAGGGACTGCGCGGACACCGCGCAGGCGGTGCCTCACACACACACACATGTATATATCCTCCTGCTCCTCCTTGTCATTGTCGTACGTATAGTCAATTAGAGCCAACGCCTCTCTTCTTTATTTTGCCTTCGCATCATCCTCTTATAGACATTTTCGCATGGTAAACGACAAATTTCATAAAGATGGAAAAATTTCAATTTACCCCTTGATGGGAAATACATATCATTTAGCCCCCAACAATTAATCTTGATGAAAAATTTTGTTCACCGATGTAATTTAATGTTCCTCTTCCATGCAAGGATGATGATTTAAAAGTTATGATTTTTATTATTTGTTGATTTCTAAGAGTCAAGATTTGAATTGGGGTGTGCATCGAATCCAGTTTAACTCAGGAATTGAATCAAAACAGCTTGGACTGACCGGTCCAAGGTTAGCTCTAGGATAACCGATTCAATTTGATGTTCCGTGAACCTTGAAACAATCTAGGACCATATCAGTTCTATTCAAGAACCGGTTCAACCAGTCTGATTGAAGATGCAAGCCTACATTTTTTAAGATGGGAGGAAGGCAGAGCTTGAGGGGGGAAAGACAACAAAGAAAGAAAAAATCAAATCTTGCCTGTGTCCCAAGGACACCCCCAATCCAAACCCCTACACATATTCACGTCCTCCCTCCCCCACTTCAATTTTTCTTTATTCTAAGCTCAAAACCATACTCATGCCCACGCCTACATCATCAAATTAATTATGCAATCCCTCTTTCCAATTGTTTCTAGGTTTTTGGAGAACATGTCTTTAAGATCTAATTTTCTCATTAGAGTATATTCAAATCAGACTTGATGATTCTCGAACCGTTTATTCTAAATTTGTAATTCATTATTCACTTGGTAACATTTACGCATTGACACACATCGGTTTTATCGAGTTTTATGGCACAGAGTTTCATTGCGCTGTCAAATTTACTCCCGCATATTTTCTCACACTGACTAATGTATCCTGTACTTAAGTTTTATTACCCTTGATATATTCATATGCAGAAAACGCGACTCCAAATGATGCAAAGTTGGAAGCACGATGGCTCCTCTTTTGCAAAAGACCCCACTGCATTTGTGTTCGTCTCAAATGACCCCCAACACTTGACACTTGACGAATATTGTACCAATTAATCTCCAACACTTAACCCCAATGAGAAAAGTGAACGGCCAGAGGCGCATACGCATCTCATGTGCACTTATATTCTCCGTTTCCACCTTCATTCTACTAATGTCTCGCCCTTTTTGAGTTTGGAATTTCGTTTTTCAGGTGCGTTGCTCTTCGTTGGCAAGAAAAAAATTGTGTTGTTCTTCAATTTCGCATGGGAATGGTTGTTTTATCTGGTTTGCCAATGTAATTTGATGGTTCCTCTTAAGCTCGCGGTTGAGCACAATTCTACCGTTCGCAGAAAGAGTAAAACAGCGCCATTGGGGAAGTCAGAAATCACACCACAAACCCAGATGAAGAAGAAGAAGAAGAATTCCACGGTTGAATTCTCCAACCTTCCTGACACCGATGACTTGGCGGTGTAAGACGTCATTTCCCAGATCAAGGACCTCTACGTCCTCGAGCAAATGCCAGCGATCAACGGCTCCTCCTTCCCATCTGACGACTCACTCTTGCATCCAACCTCAAATTCCCATTTCCGCAAGCTGAGATCCTTCCCTCTCTCCAAACCCCAAACCACGCTCCTGAATTCGAGCAATCGCAAGATGAAGTCGCCATGGCCGTCGCCCCCATGAAAGGTGGCTGCTTCTGGTGCTCGTTGAAGAAGCTGACACCGAGGTTAAGGCAATTAAGATGGGGATGAGCATGAGCTTCATATGGATGGAGGAAGAAGAAGAAGGTATTGTGGGATTTGGGGGGTTTGGGGGGTTTTTTCCGATCAAGCGCAGAAGAAGTTGCTGAGGAAGGCAAAATGAAGGAGGATGATGAGCGCTTCAGGAAAAGGCTGTGGCGACCGGGGGAACGTGGGGCCCACCACCGTGGGTTGTTTTGCCATTTTAAGGTTTGATAAGCAAAGCGGAGGCATGGAAACAGTTGCTTAGAGTCGCAGTTTTCCAGGTTTACGTCGAGACACTTCATAAGACCAGAGAGACATGAGATGAAAAACAGAGAAGCAGGAAAAGAAAACGATTTTGCAGAGGAAAGGTTACAGAACATGTAAACACCTAGATAAGCCGCATGGTAATAATACAACAAGACGTACATGTCAGGAACAGCGGGTGAGGTTACAGACAAATGAAATTCATATAAAACGCACGTTACCACATGGAAAGCCGGAAACTAGCCTCCTTTGCTGATAATCCTTTAATTTGCAATGAACATGAACAGGGCCACCAACACCAGGACGCAAGCAGCAGATATAGGCCAAGGCAAGCCGCCAAGCAGAACGCACATCAGGAGACCACATTCGACACATCCAAGAGCAACAGAGATCACAGCATAGGCAAGTCGGAAACTTGGGTCAACATCTTGCCTTCACATCTCAAAGATTAATTTTTGCCGGATGATTTTAATAGCTGCGCAGATAAACATAATGCCTGGTGCGCTAGGAATATTGGCCGGACCTATAGAGTTGTGCATTTCCCTGATGAGCTAACGCAAGGCTTGCTCGAGCGAATCAAGACCTTCGTTGATTTGAGCTAGGTGCTCTAACGCATTCCTTGGAATAAAAAAGTGGGCAAATTGCTTGTTAGACAACCATCTTCCACGGAACCACAAACAATAAGAGATGAGAATAAGCATATTGATAGATTAGCAAACAAAAAATAAAGGCAATTAGTACTGATTTCATGGTTTGAATATGCAACATTGAAGAGAACGATTTCACCTGATCTATAAGTAAGAGTGCGGATGGTTTCTTAACAAAACAGCATGAATTTACTCGAGAGTCCAACTTGCTGAAGGAGGTTGGACTAGAGAGATGTTGTAAAGCTTACCTCCGAACGTGATCGGCTGAGTAGTGGCTTCCCATTGATCTCCGGGCAATACGTGGTTACTGTCTTCAAGTTAAGTGGGAGGAATCCGCAAACAAAAAAGTTCGCACAGGCATATTCCTTTGCACACTTTTTTGTTTGCGAACGAATTCCCATGCGGACTTTATTGTTTACGAGTGCTACATTCCTGTGCGGACTTTCCTGTTTGCAGAATTTGTTTTTTGCGGATGCATTCCTGTGGGAACTTTTTTCGTTTCCGGTGCGAACGTCTTTGATTGCGACACATCTTTTTTGTTTGCGGATGCATTCCTGTGCGAACTTTTTTTGTTTCCGGTGTGAAGGTTTTTGATTGCGACGCACCTTTTTTTATTGCGACTGCATTCCTGTGCGAAGTTTTTTGTTTGCGGATGCATTCCTGTGCGGACTTTTTTGTTTGCGCATTCCTCCCATTTGACTTGAGGACCTCCCCTCTTTCTTCTCCTTGGCATCATCGTCTGGTAGACATTTTTGCAAGGTATACCGACAAATTTGATAAAGACTTAATCCCGATGAAAAAATTCATATCAATTAGCCCCTAACACTTAACCCCAATAAAAAAAAAATTTGTTCACTAATACAATTCAACGTTCCTCTTTAGTTCGAGGAGGATGGTAATTTAAAAGTTATGATTCTTACTTTTCATTGATTTAATGTAATATCCATCAATTAACTCATAGAGGCATTATCCGATTTGACTCATCTCAAACCGAGCCTCATGGTTTCATATTTTAGCAAGCACTTTCCCAAGAGGTTACTTATTCTAGTAGTGCTCTAATCTAGGCTCGCTTAACTTGAAAGTTCCAAAACAAATATTGCCGTTACGTCAAAATGTACCTTTATAAGTTAATTCCAGTTTTTCACACACACACATATCCTAAGCATGCTTTTCTCCTGTTTGGTGCGTAGTTTAGTTCGTTCCTACCCCCTTGACCATCCTAGAAGCCTGCCAAGAGTTGCTCCTTAACCAGGCCCTATAATCCCAACGACTGCTCTTCGCTCTCATCGAATTGAGTCGCTCAAGCCCACCAGCTTTCACCTGATTCGCCCCTGAACCACACACCTACTGGAGAGGGTCTGTTTCTGATTCTATATGTAACATCTTTAGATTAACTCATGAATGCACTTTTTGATGTAACATCAAGTTTTGCTTTAAAACTCCAAAGTTAAGCGAGCTCAGACTAAAGCACTTCTAAAATGGGTGACCTCTTGAGAAAGTGTTTGCTGTACGCCAAAGGATGAAACTGTGAGGCTTGATCTAATATGAGTCAAAGTGGACAATATCTATATGAGTTAATCTAGAAATGTTACATTAACTTTGATATTTTTTTTCCAATATTCTCCCACGTGACCCAAGTAAAGCTTAATGCATTGATTACCATGAGTGCACAATGATTATGAACGACTTCTTATGGTGTTCATCATGGTACCAAATTATGTCTAACTATATATGGAACCTGACCCATGGCAATATTTTGATTTGCTCAAAATCTGGTATGCACTTTATATGAATCAGATTTGGCTCCTGAAGATAATATCCAAGTCAAAGTTTTACCAAGATTTATCAATCGGCGATTCTCTCTTCTAAATATACAATCATAGAACTTCATAGTGGAGGGACTCTGTACAAAGAAGGGGCACCCACCATCCGGTCGGTGGACAGAAATTGAGATGGACACCTTGAGTTCTTTCTTTGGCCGTGCGGACGTGTCTGATCACGTGATTTGTGCGGTGAATTTTTCATTCATTTTGAATTATTTATTTGTTATTTATGTGGATTTAGCTTAACTTAAGTATGAGAAACACTCGAGTGTATAGGTAATTGTAACTCTAACCCTTCAATGATAATTGATTATTTGTTGCTATCTCTTTTTGTGGAGTGGGTACCAACACTCAAACCAAATCATATAAATCGTTTACATCATTTATTGCTATTCGCTCATTTCTCTAAAAGTTTTCACGCTGATCTGTATTGCTAAATCATTAATATCGCAACAGCTTACTACTCATGTAGAACCTTTCCTTCCACATGCTACAAGACAACGCCCCATTTATGGCTGATGAAAGACATATGATCATAGGGGTGTTAGAACCAAATCGAATCAAAAAATCGAACTGAAATTTCATCTATTATCGATTCGGATAACCAAAAAATAATCGTTAACTTTTCATGTTCAGTTTGATTAATCAATCCGAACCAAAATTCTCAATAAAAATTGAACAATCATCTTAAAATCTCCCTTCTTTCTTACATCTTCTTCTTGTTCGAATAAGCAAGACAAAAATTGAAGAACCGAACTGAATTAAATTTTTGATTCTGTTCGATTGAAATTCAAATCCAATACACTGTTCGATTGAAATTCAAATCCAATACACCCCCACATGACCATATCTCATTATAGTCCACAATCATGTGTCATAAAGACTTCCCTGGATACCAACCGAGATGCATCTTGTCAAATCATAAACTATTATTCTTCGTTTTTAAACCCCTTCCGGCTTTTTTTTTTAATCTATTGTGGCACTTCTCCAGTATCTTGTCGTCCGAGCTACGGAAACCAGTGGCACGTCAGTCATCTCGTCGCTAGCGGTTGTCAAAAAGAGACGCGGAATTGTCGGGGTAGGAGGAGGGGAAAGTTCTGCCAACTGGGTAAGTGGGTCCATCGGTGATACGTTTCTCTCTCCTCCCCTTGACTTACTGCCTCTTGGCCCTCTCTCTTGCGCACTTTCCTCGACATTCCGCTTGCTCATGCTTGATATGCATGTAGAAAGAGCAATGTCCATGATATAAAGGAAAGATTGGCATGCAAAGTATGTCAACTTCAAGACTATGAATTCCGATAACGCCTTAGAGATGTTAAACGCCCCAATTTTTGCAAGAGGCTGCGACATTTGTTTATGAGTAATACCTAATTCAAATCTCGACTCTAAAAAATCAACAGATAATAAAAATCATAACTTTTGAAGCACCATCGCTATGAAGGAACATTAAATTACATTAGCAAATGAAAAAATTTTCTTTTACATTAAGTGTTGGGGCACTTGATATATATTTCCCCAATGGAGAGCATATAGAAATATTCCCCGTCTTTATGAAATTTGTAGTTTACCATGCAAAAGAGTCTACAGACGACGATGCAGAGGCAAAGTAAAGACAGAGGCGTTGGGGCTAATTAATAGATGGGTTAATATGGCAAAAACCTTAAATTATTATACTTGTGATAAATTTATCAAAAATTAATTTTTTTATCACTAAAAATCCTGAACTTTTATATTTGTGAAAAATTTCCCATAAACTAATCTTTTTAATATAAAAAATCCCAAACTAGTATAGTTGTAACAAATTTACTCACCATTAGTTTTTGTTAAATTTTGTTGTCAAATTATTAATTGAATAACACAAGACAGTTGATAGATATATCAATTTAGGATTTTACCCTACTTTTATTATAGGTGTACCGATTTATATTTTTTCATGGTACTAATGTAATTTAATGAAAATTAGCAGATGATAAATTTGTCACAAATTTATCAGTTTGGATTTTTTGATAGTCAAAAAATTAATTTTGGATGAATTTGTTATAGATATATTAATTTGAAGTTTTTTTATAATATTAATCTTAGTTATGAGAAAAAGAAATCAGATAAAATAACGTCAACACATCTAAAGTAGGCTTTTTTACACGCAAAAGATTCCCCCGCTTGATTTTGTCTCGAATGCTACAGGCCGGTGGGAAAAGTGGCAGCCGTGGCGCACCCCCATGCCACACGCCCGAATTTACCGGCAGTTCGCCCGAAATCACAGATTGCCACATAGAAAATATTAAAAAAAATAGAATTAAAATCATAAACCTAAAGTTAGAGACACGAAGAGAAGGGGGAGACAGAGGATAAGAAGGGGTATCAGCTCCCGGCCGCCGGACCTACGCGATTATTAATGGGTTCGACGATCACGGGCTCCAAATTCGGCCCAAAAATGATTGGAACCGTTAGCCCTTTACCACACGATCAGCCACCGCTGATCGTGCCATGAAGTGCAAAAAATGCGATGGACCGTCACTCGATATGCAGAATACCGAGCGGTGGCATGGCCTTGCTCAAGAGCACTTTCTATTACTCTGGAAATTCTGTCCATCTTTAATGTCTTCAACTTTTTTTCTTGACAAACAAACGGCCATTCTCTCCACACGGTAAATGCCATGAGCAAAAACTTACCGGAGCATAGGGATGAACATTTCCTTTTTCACGTGCGGCCCTCAGGGTTTACTCCCTAGCTGTCGGCGGGATGCGGGATTCCATGGGTCATAAAAAAAAAAAAAAACATTTCCTTCTTCACGCCTAAAAATCCAAAGGAGTATTTTCTTTGACAAGACTCGGAAAATGTTCAGACATACTTTCATATTCCCCGATAATTTTCTTGGGCAAAGCACCTTTACAATGGAACATCCTTCTAAGAGATGCTAACTATTGAGAAATGGTTACTTTTTTTTTTTTTCATATAATATTTTATACAATGCCCAATGCTTAATTCTATTTACGTCGTGCTGCCAAATTTAGAGATGTTCTCATGCACGTACTACAGTTCTGATTGATCTCCTTCGCTCCATTTAGCCTCTACACTTAACCCTGAAACATCACAGTAGTTGCAGCAGAGGCGAGCTCGAAAGCAAATGAAGACGGTACTCTCTCTCTCTTTCTCTCTACATCTTTAGAGTGATCATTGTGGCTATGTAAGCGAGGGCTTCTCCCTGGAGACAAATTCGACATCTCTTGTTCTCGTACCAAGTTGAAGAATAACTAGCCACACACCAAAAGTTTAAATTGTCACAAGACAGGTTAATTCTAGAAGAGGGGAAAGAAGGCAGTGTTTCTGTGGTCGTGACTCCTCTTGCAAATGAACCTTACAGGGTGTTTGATATTTCTTCCAACTATAGAATTTTCAAGAAATTTACTTTTATCCAGAGAAGCAATCATTTGTGTCGGAATTTGCCAAGATACCATGCAAGGTGAATTGTTGTCTCTCGGTACATATTGGAAAAATGTTAGATGACACGAAAATGTTACAAATTGAAGACAGTAGAAAATCATTACAAAAGTAATAGCTTTCGAAAGTTCAAAACTATTGAATTATCCTGCCGTTCATGCTTGTCGGCTGAATTATTGTTTCCCATTTAACTCCGAGTTTCGTGTGATTGATCTCTGCCTTCCACCTCTGAAACAAAAACTTGATGTGAGACTGGGCTTTGGCACATACATTTTTTGTAGACAATGGGGAGGAGCTTCACCTGCGAAAAACTCGCCAAGAAATATATTCAGTTAGCCCCTAATGGGCTCCTCTTTTGCAAAGGGCCCCCTGCATCTGACTTTGTCTCAGATGACCCCTACGCTTGACAAATATATATTTATATTTTTGAAACGGATTTCTATTCTAAACCTGTTTTTGAAATAGAATCCGTTTGATAAAATAATTTCATTTGAATAGAAATCAGGAAAAAAAAATTTACCTTTCTATTCCTATAATAGAAATCAAAAATTATTTCTCTCTTTCTTAGTTCTCACCCAAAGGAGTTTCTTGCTGTCCACTGCTTACCACTACCACTACCGCAACCGCCGCCATAGCTGCCTCTCCCATTGCCACCGCCACTCGAGAAAGTGAAATTTTATTGATTATCAAACGAATTTCTATTTCAAAAATATAAATTTTTTGTCGTTATCAACCAAGTTTTTTTACTCAGAAACTCATCCAAAAATATAAATAGAAAAATCTATTTTTCTTCTAGAAATCAATTTTTGATTAGAAATGTTATCATTCATGTCCTTAGTACTAAATGCTCCTTTTTCTTTTTTGAATCTCACTTTTAATTGATGATCGCCAAAGATTGATGATAAAAGAGTAAATGGACAACATAGAAGAATGAATGTGGATAAGCCGTGATGTTGCATTAAAGTGGGCAAAAAGATTAATTTGAGTTGGTCCTAGATTAAGAATAATGCAACCAAATTAAAGACGTTCAATTGATCATGGTTTTTGATTTTCTAAATAAGTTAAAATTGAAAAAAAGGGGTTAAAATTTAGAAAATGTGACCTTAACTTGCTCTGAGGAAGCAAAAGAGTCCAAGGCTTATTTTCAAATCCATCAATGATTTTATTTTTGATAAGTACCTTAATTATTGCACGTAAATTTAATTATTTAACAAATGTTAAGAAATGATTATTTTTAATATAAGGTCTTATACAACACCACGTGCTTAATTCTAATTTGTCATCCGTAAGATCAAGAGGCGTTCTCCTCCCCATGTTCCGGTTCCCGATTGATCTTCTTCTCTACATGTAGCCTGTACATTTAACCTTGAAACAACATTTGGGACAGCGCAAGCATGCTATATCTTTTGACTTAAATGTTTTCGGGATACTCATAATAACCACTGAAAAATATATGCCTTTTTCTTTTTTATGGATCCTACTTCAAAGAAAATTTCACGACCTACTTCAAAGAAAATTTCACGAGTTGACTTTTTTTCATTAGGACTGCATAAAGACCAAAAGGTGGCTTAAAACCAATATTGCATTATCTAATGGACCCTTAACCATAACTTGTCCGATTCAATCCAAAAAATAAAAAGAAAAACCATAACTCGGCAGTTGATTTTTCAATTGCATCGTCTAATGGAGATGAATTACTGACATTCGCCATAGGGTAAACTATTGACTTTCCAACCCCTGATTTGATTTTTCCGTGGAGGCCAATAGATAATAAAAATGCGTTTGGTTCAGTTTTGCAAATGAGCTTTGAATCCAATGCAAATGCTGAAAGTCCAAAACTATTTGGGGGAAATGCAATTGTATTTGGTAAAATTTCTTTACAAATGGATTTTGAGTTGAATGTGCGTTTAGTAAAAAAAAAATTCGCAATGAGCTTTGAGGGATATAATATATATAATTTCTTTTTTGAAAATTGAACTAAACCCTTTGTCAGTTTAGCGAAGAGCTGCCTCCTTTCCCAATTAAAAAAAAAATAATCAGGGGTAAAATCAATTAGTGATGATAGTTTTGGAAATGAAAAATTAATTTTTAATATTCCGTCAAATGCTGAAAGCTCAAAGCTAGTCCCTACTCACTTTGGGCTTTCAACATTTTGAAAGCTGACTTTCAATTGAAAATCGACTCCAAAGTTGAACCAAACGGTCCAACATTTTTTCAAAGGGCTTTCAAACTTGAAAGTTCATTGGAAATGCTGAACCAAACGCAGCCTAACTCTCTCATAACATAGCTTACAACTTTCATGTACAATTACAGTAGAGGCAAGCTCGGAGTCCGAAGCAAAAGATGGTACTCTCTTTCTCTCTCTATGCTTTCAGTGTGAACTCAACACTCCAAAAAGCTTAAATTTCATATTATGGCATTAAAACTAAAAGAGGAGAAAGAATAGGGGTCGTGCCTCTTCGTACAGGCCGACCTTAGATGATGTTTTATTTTTCCAAATCTGCCTTAAGGGTTAATGAAGTGGCCATCCATTTATTCCGTTAAAATTTCCTCTTTCTCATTTGACTTTTCCTCTCCCCTCACTCTCTTTCCCTCTCCCCATCAACTTCTGTGTCATCAGCTCTCTCTCTCCCCTATAACAACCGGATCCGCCCCTGCTCGACAGGCTTAGACGTGGTCATGGAGGAGGGAATCCAGCTCCCAACCATCGTGGTCGTCTGCGACCGGTCATCCAGCAAGTCGAGCGTCCTCGAGTCCCTCACCGGCACCGACCTGTCGCGGAATCGCATGACAGCGAGCGAGGTATAGGAAGTACTGCCTCAACCTGGGTGACCAACCCATTGGCGGAGACTGTCCAGGCGTTGACCCTCGCGATGGAGCGGGTCGACCAACTCAGGCGGGCGCAGTGGGGCGGAAGGAGGTGACGGAGTGGTCGGGGACGAAGAGGAAGGTGTTGGCATCAAGAACTAGGGGGGATGGAACCACCACCACCATCACTCAAGGTTGGGGGCGAGGGTGCGGCGGATGGCGTCGCAGTCGCGGAGTTGAAGGGCTCTTGTACAGGGTGCGGACCGCTGTCCGATTCGTACCTTTTTTCAGAGATGTCAGGAGTTATGTTAGACTTAGCGAAGACACTGTGAGGGGAGGGGTGAAGTTCCTAGCTAACATCAAATGAATGCAACAAACCAAGCGAAGGGCAACCGAAGAAATCCCGGATTTTGACATTTGCTTAAGAGTATGCAGTTTTTCACCTTCACGTCGAGACAGTTTTCACATGACCAGAGAGATGAGAAGAAAAACAGAGGAAAACAGAGAAGCAGGAAAAGAAAATGATTTTGCAGCGGAAGGGTTACAGAACATGTAAAACCCCTTAAGATAAGCAGCATAGGATCTTTTGAGATATAAAATTTATTCAAGGCTACAGAACATACAACATGACGTCGTCCAGAACAGACCTGCAAGGGAAGGTTACAGACGGATGGAATTCGTATAAAACACACTTCATCACTTCTAAAGCCGGAAACTAGCGCCCTTCTCTAATAATCCTTTAATTCGCAATGGACACGAACGGGATTACCGATATTAGGGTGCACCCAATGAAAATCGGCCAACACAAGTCACCAAGTAGAACGTACATAAGAAGACCACATTCGAGGCATCCAAGAGCAACAGCGAACATAGCAAACACAAATTGAAGCCCTGAGTCTATATCTTGTCCTCTCATCTCGAAGATGACTCTTTCCCTGATGATTTTAATTGCTGTGCAGATAAGCAGGATGCCGGGTGCACTGGTAATGTTGCCCGGACCTATAGAGCTGTGTCTCTCCCTGATTAGCTGAGTAAGGCTTGCTCGAACGAATCAAGACCTTCGTTGATTTGAGCTACGTGTTGTGCTACATGCCTTAACATCACCAAGTAACTGGTTAGACAACCATCTTTCACCGGAGTGCAAATAGTATGGATCAAGAGTAAGCATATTCATAGATCAACATTTAAAATATATAAAGGCTATTTGAACTGGTTTCATGGTTTCAGTACGAAACCAGCAATATTCAGATTAATGGACCGAAAAATTCGGCAATTTGAACAGGTTTCAGTATGCAACATCGAAAAGGACAAGGACGAGGACGAGCTCACCTGATCTAAGCGGCGTGCAGATGGTTTCTAAACAAAACAGCATAAATTTACTCGAGAGTCCTCCAACTCACTGGAGGAGGTTGGACTACAAAGATATTGCGGTGCTTACCTCAGAAGACCGTGATCGGCTGAGTTGTTATTTCCCATGGATCTCCGATCGATGCGTGGCTACTATCTTCTTCACTTCTGCAACATGTAACAATGCGGAGATCTTGACATTTATATACACACAAGGAGTATACAAATATATACTAATGAGCGCTTGGGTCCTCGTAAATACACATGTGACAACGACAGGGATTGGCAAATCACCGAAAAAGCATATAGAAGCGCATATATATATATAAACCCAAGCAAGTGCTCCTGGTGTTGAAAGTGGGATTATTGGTCTTGTCCAAGTAAGGGCTTAACAGAAGCGTTTTCAAAACTTTCGACTATATATATACGCGCTTCTTGCTTTTCCGATGAATCAACCCCCCAATCTGTCGTTGTCATATACATGTGCTTCTTGCTATATATGCGCTTCTTGCTTTTCACCCGCTCATGAGTATAAATATATATGCGCTTCTTGCTCTTCTTGGTATATTTGCGCTTTCTTGCTTTTCACCTGGTCATGAGTATAGATATATGTGCGCTTCTTGCTTTTCACCCAGTCATGAGTATAGATATATATGCGCTTCTTGCTTTTCCGGTGAATCAATTCACCGGAAAAGCAAGAAGCGCATATATATCTATACTCATGACCGATTGGCTTGTGGTGCTTTTCCTGTCCCCCGACTGCCCAATCCTCTTGACTCGAGAAAGTTTGCACTGACGTGTTGGGTGCAAAGTAAAGTCGCCTATTCCTCCTGGGAGGAATGCTCCTCCCATTTGACGCTCTTGACTTGAGGTAGTATGCACATGGGCGCAGGGTGCAACTAACGTTGGCTCGCCTCCTGGGAGGAATCTTCCTCACATTTGACACTCTTGACTTGTGGTTCTTATAATCTATCGCTTTCATGTCTTTTTTTTTTTTTTTTAAATTCCTCTGCAATTATGGAGCACCAAAGAAGCAAGATATCATTTTTGAGAATTTGATTTCCTATGCAAAATTGAAAAATTCAGTTGATTTCTAGGTACGTGCATCCTCATTATTAATGATAAGTGCATTGAAAGTTTTAAAACTTATTACGAAAATACAATTGAGTTATAAAATTTTTAAAAAGTGCAATTAAGTTTTAAAATTTGTCATGAAAGTACAATTGAGTCATAAACTTTCAAAAAATATAATCAAATTCTAAAACTTACCATGAAAATACAATTGGATCCTAAAACTTTTAAAAAGTGTAATTAATTGAATGATTTATTAGACAATGGTCTTTTACAGAAGCGCAAACAATATAGATCAAGAATAAGCATATTCATAGATAAACGGACAAAAAAATATAGGCCATCAGAACTTATCAGCAATATTCATATATTAACAGAAAAAAGACTTGGGTGATTTGAACAGGTTTCAGTATGCAACATCCAAAAGGACGAGTTCACCTTAAGCGAATTACAGATAGTTTCCGAACAAAATGGCATGATTTTACTCGAGTCCTCAAACTTACTGACGGAGGTTGGATTACAGAAATGTTGCGGTGCTTCCCTTCGAACACCGTGATCGGCTGAGTTGTTGTTTCCCATTGATCTCCGAGCAATGTGCGGCTACTTTCTTCTTTACCTCTACAGCATGTCTGATGCAGAGATGATATGGATTGGATCGGGACGAGGGCGTGCCACTTGCGGTGCCTTACTCCCCCTGCACCAGATCCCATGTATATAATGTTCATCCTCCGACTCCCTCAATCCCGCCTGCTCCTCCTTGTCATTGTCATATGTATAATCAATTGGACCCAACACCTCTTTCTTTACTTTGCCTTCACATCATCCTGTTATAGACATTTTCGCATGGTAAACGGCAAATTTCATAAAGACGCAAAATTTCAAATTGCTTCTTGATTAGAAATATATATCAATTAGCCCACAACACTTAATCTTGATGACAAATTTTGTTCGCTGATGTAATTTAATGTTCCTCTTCCGTTCAAGGATGATGATTTAAAAGTTATGATTTTTATTATTTGTTGATTTCCAAGAGTCAAGATTTGAATTGGAGTGTGCATCAAATCCGGTTTAACTCAGGAATTGAATCGAAACAGCTTGGATTGACCGGTCCAAGGTTAGTTCTAGGGAAAACCGATTCGATTTGATGTTCCGCAAACCTTGAAACAACTTAGGACCATATCGATTCCCAATTCTAAGGCCACAACCACTTATTGTATTCAAGAACCGGTTCAATTAGTCTGGTTGGAAACGCAAGCCTACATTTTTTAAGATGGGAGGAAGGCAGAGCTTGAGGGGAAATAAACAACAAACAAAGAAAAAATCAAATCTTGTCTGTGTCCCATGGACACCCCCAATCCGAACCCCCTACACATATTCATGTCCCCCCCTCCCCCACTTCAATTTCTCTTTATTGTAAGCTCAAAACCAAACTCATCCCCACGGCTACATCCTTAAATTAATTATGTGATCCCTCTTTCCAATTATTTCTAGGTTTTTGAAAACCATGTCTTTAAGACCTTACTTCTCATCAGAGTATATCCAAATCGGATTTGATTTATGGCACAGAGTTTCATTGCATTGTCAAATTTACTCCCAGATATTTTCTTGCACCGATTAATATACCGTGGGTTTTATTACACTCGATATATTCACACGACTCCAAATGATGCAGAGTAGGAAGCGCGATGACTCCTCTTTTGCAAAAGACCCCCTAGCATTTGAGTGTCTCAATTGACCCCCTACGCTTGACACATGACGGATATTGTATCAATGAGAAAAGTGACGGCCAGAGGCGCACACGCATCTCACGTGCACTTATATTCTCCGTTTCCACCTTCATTCTACTGATGTCTCGCTCTTTTTTAATTTGGAATTTCGTTTTTCAGGTGCGTTGCTCTTCGTTGGCGAGAAAAAAATTGCGCTGTTTATCAATTACGCATGGCAATGGTGGTTTCATCTGGTGTGCTACTGTAGTTTGACGGTTCCTCTTAAGCTCGCGGTTGAGCACAATTCAACTCCCACCGCTCGCAGTGGAAACAGAGTAAAACAGAGCCAGTGGGAAATCAGAAATCATCACAAACCCAGAAGAAGAAGAAAGCCACGGCCGAATCCTCCAACCTTTCTGACACCGATGACTAGGCAGTGGAAGACCTCATTTCCTAGACCAAGGACCTCTACGTCCTCAAGCAAATCACGCTGATCAACAGCTCGTCCTTCACCGCCACGACTCCCTCTTGCCCCCCGTCCCCAAGTTCCCGTTTCCGCAAGCTCAAAATGTTCCCTCGCTCCAAACCCCAAACCACGCTGCTGAATTCTAGCAATCGCAAGATGAAGTCACCATCCCGTCGCCCCCATGAAAGGCAGCTGCTTCTGGTGCCCGCCAAAGAAGCCCACACCAAGGTTAGGGCTATTAAGGGGATGAACATGAGCTTCAAATGGATGGAGGAAGACGAGGGTATTGTGGGATTTGGGGGTTTTCCCGCATCAAGAGCAGAAGCAGTAGCTGAAGAAGGCAAAATGAAGGAGGAGGATAAGCGCTTCGAGAAAAGGCTGTGGCGTGGATAAAGCAAAGTGGAGGCGTGGAAATAGCGGCTCTGTTTGATATTTGCTTAGTCGCAGTTTTTCACATTCACGTCTATACAGTTTTCACATGAACAGAGACATGAGATGGAAAACAGAGAAGCAGGAAGAAAAAACGACTTTGCAGTGGAAGGTTACAGAACCTGTAAACCCCTAGATAAGTGGCGTGGTAATAATACAGCAGGACGTTCATATCAGGACCAGCGGAGGGACGGTTTCAGACAAATGAAATTCATGTAAAACACACATCGCGACTTCAAAAGCCAAAAACTAGCACCCCTTCGCTAATAATCCTTTTAACTTGCAATGAACACAAACAGGACTACCAACATCAGGATGCAGGTAACAGAAATCAGCCAAGGCAAGCCGCCCAGCAAAAGACACATCAGGAGACCACACTCGACACATCCAAGAACAACGGCAATTATAGCAAAGGCAAGTCGGAAACTTGGGTCAACATCTTGCCTTCCAGTCACGAAGATTAATCTTTGACGGATGATTTTAATCCCCGCGCAAATAAGTAGGATGCTCGGTGCATTAGGAATGTTGGCTGGACCAATAGAGTTGTGCCTCTCCCTGATAAGTTGACGCAAGGCCTGCTCAAGGGAATCAAGACCTTCGTTGATTTGAGCTACATACTCTAATGCATTCCTTGGAGTAAAAATCAGCAAATTGCTTGTTAGACAACCTTCTTTCACAGAAGTGCGAACCATAAGAATCAAGAATAAGCATATGGAAAGATTAACAGACAAAAGAATACAAGCGATTTTTACTAGTTTCATGTTTTCGGTATGCAATATTGAAGAGGACGAGTTCACCTATCAAAGTGAAGTGCGGATGGTTTCCAGACAAAACATCACAAATTTACTCAGTCCTCCAACAGACAGGAGGAGGTTGTACTAAGGGATTTGGTGCTTACCTTCGAACACTGGCTGAGTTGTGGTTTCCCATTGATCTCTGAGCAATGCGAGGTTACTTCTCTACTTCTGCAACATGTTTTATAGACGATGCGAAGATCTTGTTTGGTAAATGAAAATGGGAGGAATGTGGAGCCAACAGTAGAATTTGTTTGACTTGCGAGGTCCATGAGAACTTTAGGGTCTGTGGGGTTGGATTTTGTCGTCCCAAGGTACCACGTTCTGTGGGGGTTGGATTTTGTCGTCTTTGTCGTCCCAAGGTACCACGTTAACTTGGTACCTTGGGACGACAAAATCCAACCCCACAGACCCTAAAGTTCTCATGGACCTCGCAAGTCAAACAAATTCTTGACCACCTTGGCACCTTAGGACGGCAAAACCCAACCCCACAAACCCTAAAGTTCTCATGGACCTCCCTCTTTTCTTACCTTGCCTTCGCATCACCGCTGGATAGACATTTTTGCATGGTAAATCACAAATTTCATAAAGACAGGAAAAATTTCAATTTGCCCCTCCGATGGGAAATATATATCAATAAGTCCCCAACGCTTAACCCAATGAAAAAATTCCATTCGTTGATGTAATTTAATGTTCTTCTTCAATTCCAGGAGGATGGTGATTCAAAAGTTATTATTTGTATTATTTGTTGGTTTTTGAGAGTCGAGATTTAAATTATGGTGTGCATTGGGTCCGGTTTAACCTAAGATTCCAACCGAATTGGCTTGGACTAACCGGTTTAAGGTTAATTATGGGAAGAACCAATTCATTTCTTGTTCTGCGAACTTTGAAGCGGCCTAGGACCGGATGGGTTCCTAGTTCCAAGCCTAGAATCGCCGGTTCTATTCAAGAACCGGTTCCCCAATGGAATTGATTTTCAAGTTAAAAAAGTAAAGTCCTTTGAAATCATAAATAATGGAACTGCATTTTCAACATAAAGAAACAACGATTTTTTACACAAAATAAAGAAAAGTGGGCCGATTAGATGCATCCCTCATTAATCATTTTGTATTTGGCATTGAATTCTTTGTTAGAAATTGATGTGTAGCATTTGACTATTGAAGCAAGATGGCGGATTCCATCTTTTCCAGCCTCGAGGACAGATTTTTGGTTCTTCTACTTTTATATGGATGAGGGATTGGACGATGTTCTCATGTTCAATCCATATGCCTCTCAAAATGGCTCACCACCTTTTCCTGTGGCACTTAGTATTAGAATGTTTAAATAATAAATGAAGCATCTATCTAACGGTTTAAGCTTTCAGAATAGTTGACAGTGATCTCATTAAAAATTTCACATGGTATCAGAGTTTAAGATCTTAAGTTCAAATCTTACCAAGTCCAATTTGCTTCCTCAATTAAATTTCTACGCTTAGTATTAGGCAAAAAGACTAGGCTAAGCATGAGAGGGAGTGTTTAAATAATGAACCATATTTTCATCTAACAACTTAAGCTTTCAAAACAGTTGGCAGCGGTCCCACGAAAAATCTTACACTTACTGAACTTTTATTGCTGAGTTTTCACAAGAAAAGTGAATTAATGTTAGGGAATATAATTACAAAAGTAAAATCATTCCTAAACTTCTTAAAGGGGCCGGCTCGATGAGGATGGGACCCTCATCAGACCACTAACAAGGGTAGGGATAATGCTCATAAGAAAAATTATCAAAAAAATCTTAAATCCAGTACACATGTACTAATTTAGTCATAAACTTATTGAACTTACGCCAATTTAATCCGAAACCTTTTGAAATTCACCAATTTAATTATAAACATTTCACTCATATCAATTTAGTTCTAAACCTTTTGATGAATTGCCAATTTAATCCTGAACTTTTTAACGATTTGTCAATTTAGTTAGTACGATCAATTTTTAGTCGAAAATCGATGATTTGATGGTCTAGTCGTCCTAAGTGGTATAGCTGAAGCCGACATGGATAATTTTAAAATTTGATCAATTATGTAATGATTATGTCTATTTTTCATATATATGATGGTGGCATGGTATAACAAAATGGACAGAATTATAAATTTGAAAATACTTAAGATATAATCCTCTAAATATCATACCTACTAATATTGAATATAAATCTTAAGATCTTTTAAATGTTTTTCTTATATTATTTTTTATTTTTATATTTAACACCCTTTACAAATTTAATCTTTTTTCCACATCCATGTGTGTACTCTGTTTATTGCAGGAAAAATAAACACGAGCAACTTTCCGAGTGGATTTGAGAACCAAATTCTCAATTCACCTAATTTGTCTGTTCGGCCATGCACTAGGCTGAGTACCTTGTGATATTAATAATTAATGCATGAATGAAATTAACAAGTAATTATGGTAAATCGGTCTCAAAAGACCAATGATAGTGATCAAACCAGAGTTTTGTTAATGAATCAAGCTTGTACTTGTCTGTAGGGGTATCAATGGGTCGGGTCGGGTCGGGTCTGTATGTTACCCGACTCGAAACACATTAAACCTGAACAAAAAAATCGGGTCGGGTCGGGTATTTGGGCATTTTCTAGCAAAACTCTAAAAATATATTACATTTATAAAAAAAGCTAGGGCCGACCCGACCCGTTTCGACTCGGCTCTAAATGATACCGGCTCCATACTTGGACAAGATTTTGACCGACCCGAAAATACCCTAAGTTTAGGGTTGGGTCGAGTTGGGCCGAGCCGGGTCGGGTTGGCCCGGGTCTTTTTGACACCCTTACTTGTTTGGCTTGCTTTACTTGTGTAGTTCGGTCGAACAAGTTAATTAGAATTTGCAAGTTATCCAATTAGCTACTTTAGATTGAATTTTGTTGCCCATATCAAGCTACAAACCATATCAAACTCGCAATATGTATATCCTGAAAGAAAATATAGAGAATGAGGATCATGTGATTTGCCTCCACAGTTTGAGCTCCCTGCTCTATTTCACACCTAGAAAATGAATCAAATGCCAATTATAGTCGGTAGATGCATCTTGGTGTATATTTAAGCTTTTTTAGAGCGCAACACTAAAAAAGCTTAAATTGTCATATAATGGGAATAAATCTAGAAGAGAAGAAAGAAAATGATTTCGCATGCAATATTACTTGTAGCTGGTAAATGATGCGTCGAGTGTGATGTTAAAGTGGGGCTTTTGTACGTGGAAGAAGGCGGAGTAGGGGTATGGATCTCTTGGACATGTTTTCTTTCTCATGTTTCACTTTTCCATCTCATCACTTCCCCTCACCCTCGGCGTATTTACGTATTGTTTAGGCTTTTTTTTTCCAAAAACAAAAATGATTATGGACTTTTGTGTTTTTGGTGGATTATTCAATAGCTTATTATTGCATTCAATGATGTTGGTTTCCCGAACTCTTTCACCACGAGTGTATTATTTTTGTGTAGAATGAGATACATATTTAATTAGGAACATATGGCTTTCATCATTCAGTAATTTTGACTATCATAATTATTGTTTAATAGAACGAAACCATCCTATGAATAAGCCATGTGTTGTATTTTTAACAACAATCCTTGTCATAAAAAGTGTTTGAGGTCGAAATACAAGAACCAGGCCCCAGCAAACACCAGCCGGACGAAAACCCAGAAAACACTAGGACACCAGCACCACCGGAAGGTTACACAAGCGAAATTTTTTATTACAGAAAATACAAACGACCCAAGTAAAGCTTAACGCATTAATTATCATGCGTGCACAATGATTACAAACGACTTTTTATGATATCCATCATGATATCAAATTATATCTTGAGCTTGAATTGCGAGTGAAACCTGACCCATCGGAATCTTTTGATTTGCTCAAAATCTGGTATGCACTTTATTAGAATCAAATTTGTTTCCTGAAGATAATATCCAAGCCAAAGTTTTACCAAGATTTATCAATCGGCGATGGTCTCTTCGTAGTTATACAATAATAGAACTTCACAGTTGGGGGACTCCGTACAAAGAAGGGGCCCCCACCATCCGGTCGAGGGACAGAAATTGAGACGGACAGCTCGAGTTCTTCTTTCTTTGGCCGTGAGGACGTGTTTGGTCACGTGATTTGTGCTATAAGCTTTTCGTTCAAATTGAATTACTCATTCATTATTTTTGTAAATTTGAGCTTAACTTAGGTGTGGAAAATACTCAAGTGTATAAGTAATTATAACTCTAACTCTCGATAGTGGATTATTTGTTGCTATCTCTTTTTGTGGAGTAGGTATCAATGCTCAGAACGAATCATGTAAATCGTTTACATACTTTATTGCTCTTTGCTTATTTCTTTAATAGCTTCACGTTGATATTAATTGCTAAATCATTAATATTGCAACCGCTTACTACTTAGGCAGAAATCTTCCTTCCACATGCTACAAGACAACACCCCATCTTAGGGCTGATGAAAGACATATGACCGTATCTCATTGTAGTCCACAATCATGTCTCATCGAGACTTTTATGGACACAAACCGGGATGCGTCTTTATCAATTCAAATTATTTTTCTTTATTTTTAAAACTCTTCCAGCCGGTATTCTTTTTTAATCTGTTGTGGCACCACTCGAGTTACTTGCCGTCCGAGCTACGAAACCAGTGGCACGTCGCTCACCTGGTCGCCCATGGATGACCAGTTGTAATTCTCCCCTATAGTGGTTGTCAAAAAAAGCCGAGGGCGGAAGAAAAGAAAGGGGAGAATAAAGAAATGTCCATGATACAAAGAGAAGATTGGTTTGCACAGTATTTGAACTTGAATATGTGAACTTGGACACTAGGAATTTCTATAGCGCCTTAGATTTTTTTTCTTTTATCATCTGGAGAGTTAGAGATACTTAGCGCCTTGGTTTTAGCAAGAGGCTGCGAGATCTGTCTATGTGTAACACCTAAATCAAATCTCGACTCTCAAAAATCAATAGATAATAAGAACCGTAACTTTTAATTTACCATCCTCCTCTAACTTAAGAGGAACGTTAAATTATATATGTGAACAAAAATTTTTCATGGGGATTAAGTGTTGGAGACTCATTGATATATATTCCCCCCTGAGGGCAAATAGAAATGTTCCATCTTTATGAAGTTTGTAGTTTACCATGCAAAAATGTCTACCATACGAGGATGCAAAAGAAAGAGGCGTTGGGTTAATTAAGAATTGAGTTAATGCCACGAAAAATCCTAAATCAGTACACTGATGATAAATTTATCAAAAATTAAATTTTTAACCTTAAAAAATTCAAAACTAATACACTTATGACAAATCCACTCCAAATTAAATCACAAATTAGTTCATATGTGACAAATTTACATTCTATTAGTTTTTGTTAAATTTTACCGTCAAATTATTAAATTGAATAGCATATGACAATTGACGAGTGTATTAATTTAGGATTTTATCCCCTGATATGTCATATGTGTATTGATTTATAATTTTCTATGATATTAATATAATATAATGAAAATTATTGAGGATAAATTTATCATAAATTATCAATTTTTATTTTTTTATGATTATTGGGTGAATTTATTAAAGATGTATTAATTTGAAATTTTTCTCTTAATTACAGATAAAATAACGTCAGTGCATCTTAAGTAGGCATTTTTAATGCACAAAATCCCCTCCACTTGATTTTGTCCTGAATGCTTAAGCCGGTGGGAAAAGTGGCGGCCGTGGGCCACCCCAACGTCACATGCTCGAATTTAGTGGCAGTTCGCCCAAAGTAACGGATCCCGTATAGAATATTAAAAAAATAAAGTTAAAATCATGAACCTAAAGTTAGAGACACAAAGAGAAGGGGGAGACAGGGGATAAAAAGTGGCATCAGCGCTCGGCCGTCGGACCTACACGATTATTAATGGCTTCGACGATCACGGGCTCCAAATTCTGCCCAAAAAGGATTGGGACCGTTAGCCCTTTACCACACGATCAGCCACCTAAGAAGCACCAATACTTCCTGAGAGCTTTCGTATTGTGTCTGACACTTTGACACTCTCTAATATTTTTCGACATTCAATCAATACATGTCGAAAAATCCAACACTTAGTTAACTCTCCTCAACACTCTCTGACATTCAAGTTGCGAATTCTAGCACGTATGTTTAGAATTCCAATAAGTGATTTCAACATGTATAGGATTGATTCTAAAAATTTTCTATAAATAAGAGGTCAAAATATAAATATGTAAAAATAATAAATGGGAAAGAAGAAAAACTCGATCTTTTCTTTTCTTTTGACTTACTTTCCATGACACACAATTTACCTCAAAGTTTTTTTATCTTCTCTTTTGACATGCGCTAACACGCGAGTCCAAAACGTTGATTGCTTGTTTTTTCCCTCCAAGTTTTATGGATTATTAAAATTGAGTTGAATTTGTCAAATTGAAACAATGAATGCTATTAACAAATGGTGGATTTTTTTTAGTGTAAATTCAATTTAAACTCTTTATTATTATTTAATTATTTGTAATTTGAACAAATTAATTTTATCAAAATAATCGCAAAAATGATAATTTCTCAATCATATAAAAAATATACATTTAATATATAACATGTCCCAACGTGTCGGAATTTACTATTTTTTTAGAAATAACATGTTAGCATATTGCGTCATGTTGTGTCATATCGTATGTCACATGTGAGTATTGGTGCTACTTAATCAACCAGCATTGATCGTGCCATAAAGTGCAAAAAATGTGATGGACCATCACTCAATAGGTAGAATACCGAGAGTTGGCATAGTCTTGCACAAGAGCACTTTCTATTACTCAGGAAATTCTATCCATCTTTAATCTCTTCTAGTCTTGTTCTTGACAAACAAACGGCCATTCTCTCCTCCACACAGTAAATGCCACGACCAAAAACTTCTTCGGACATAGGGATGAACATTTCCCTTTTTATGCCAACAAATCCAAAGGAGTATTTTCTTTGACAAGACTCAGGAAATGTTCAGACATACTTTCATATCCCTCAATAATTTTCTCGGGCGAAGTACCTTAACAATGTAACAATCCTTCTAAGAGATGTTTACTGTTAAGAAATGATTACTTTTTTTTTTTCCTCATATAATGTCTTATGCAATGCCTTGCGCTTAATTATATTTACGTCGTGCTGTCAAATCTAGAGACGTTCTCCAGCACGTACTACGGTTCTGATTGATCTCCTCTGCTCCGTTTAGCCTCTACACTAAACCCTGAAACATCGCAGCACTTGCAGCAGAGGCAAACGAAGACGATACTCTCTCTCTCCCCACATCTTTAGGGTGATCATTATAGCTATGTAAGTGAGGACTTCTTCCTGGAGACAAATTCAACATCTCTTGTTGTCATACCAAGTTGAAGAATGACCGGCCACACTCCAAAAGCTTAAATTGTCACAAGACAGGGTTATGTCTAGAAGAGGTGAATGAAGGGAGTGTTTCTATGGTAGTGACTCCTCTTGCAAATGAACCTTACAGGGTGTTTGATATTTCTTCCAACTATAGAATTTTCAAGAAATGTATTTTTTTTTTCAGAGAAGCAAGCAGTTGTGTCGGAATTTGCCAAGATACCGTACAGGGTGAATTGTTGTCTCTCATACACATTGGAAAAATGTTAGATCACATTAAAATATTACAAATTGAAGACGGTAGAAAACCATTACAAAAGTAATGGCTTTCGAAAGTTAAAATCTATTGAAATATCCTGCAGTTCATACTTGTCGGCTGAATTATTGTTTCCCATTTAACTCCGAGTTTCGTGTGATTAATTTCAGCCTTCCACCTCGGAAACAAAAAACTTGATGGGAGCCTGGACTTTGGCACATACTTTTTTTGTAGACGATGGGGAGGAGCTTCATCTGCGGAAAAACTCGCCAAGAAATATATTCAGTTAGCCCCTAATGGGCTCCTCTTTTGCAAAAGGCCCCCTGCATCTGAGTTTGTCTTAGATGACCCCCTACACTTGACAAATATATATCAATTAGCACCCGATTTCGGCTAGAGGTTCACACGCATCTCACATACACTTACATTCTCCGTTTCCAGCTCCACCTCCATTCCGATGATATCTCACCTTTTTTAATTTGGAATTTTGTTTTATAAGTGTGTTTCTCTTCGTCGGCAGGCAAAAGAGTTGCGTTGTTCTTCAATCACGCATGGGAATGGTTGTTTAATCTGGTGCACTGCTGTAATTTGATGGTTCCTCTTCAGTTTGAGGACGATAGGGAATTAATGGTTATGGTTTTTATTTTTCTTGGTATCTGAAAGTCGAGATTTGAGTAGAGGTGTGCATTGGGTCCAATTGGGTCCGGTTCAACATGGGGGAATTTGATCGACTGGTTTGAGGTCAATTCTTGGGAGAACCAGTTTGATTCCCAATTTTGTGAACCTTAAAGCGGCCTAAGACTGGATTGGGCCTAAGACTTGGGAATCGGGTTAAACCTGTTTTTGAGTCTTTTTTTTTTTTTTTTCAAAATCCTTTGCAACCAAGTAGAATCGAATTGCGTCTTCAACGTGAAGAAACAATAACTTAGCCACTTGGCAAATACATGTTTCTTGCAACTTTTATATTATTATAAGAATTTGATTTTTTGCAAAATAAAATGAAGAAAAATTTTCCTGGTAGATGCACCCCTCGTTAATGATTATGTATTTGGCTTTGAATTCTTTGATATGATTGATGTGTAGCATTTTGACTATTGAAGCTGGTTTAAGGCTCTTATTTAAAAAAATGAGAGCACTTCAGGCTTTTGTTTATAATTTTTCCTATTTATTTACTCATAGATGTTACCATAATGTTACATATGAAGTGCGCAAAGAGATTAATTGAAGTTGGGCCCAAGAATAGACGTTGACTCGTTCATAGTTCTCAAAATTTTAGAAAATTTAAAATGAATAAAGATGAGCATACTTATGGTCTATTTGTTTTGCTAAAAGCCCATATTTTGTAAAATATTTTTGAAAAAATGATTGGTTGTAACTCTTGTAAAAATGTATGATTGAAAAATATTTTCTTGTTTTATAAAAAAATTTAGAAATAAAATTATTGTCTATAATAAAAATATATTTATTATTAATTATTATAAGGGAAAATTTAAAAAAATGACCCAAACTGAGCCTACTTTCTCAAATAAGGACCCAAAGTGACCATTGTCTCAAATTAGGACCCGAAATGGCTAAACCAGTCTCAAATAAGAACTTCAAATTGCCGGCCAACCAAATGTTCACCGGCCGACGAGCATGTGGCATCTCCGGTGGCCGAAATAAGGGCAATTTTGTCAAAACAATATTGATACAAATTATCAAACCCTAAAAACAAAACCACCAAACTCTTCACGTTCTCAAGTTTTTTTCTTATGCTCTTCAACTTCTCCGTTCTCTGTCCTCTCTCGCTTGGAGCACCCAAATTTTCTATTAATGGAGCACAAATTGAAGCACAACAAGAAACCCCTATCTTCGTTTTTTCACATTTTCTTCCTTTCCTTTTTTGTCTTCATTTCTTTCCAACAAATAAGACAAATCTCGAGTAAGGCCACCTTTTCATTATTCAGACACTCGTATGTAACATGAGAGCCTCAATTCTTCATCATTTTTTCCCAACCGAGAGACGGAGAACATCTCGATGTCGAGGACCCACATCTCAGGCACAATTCGAATCCACTTCCACGGAGAAAGAGAGAGAGACAGAGACAAAGACAGAGAGAGCCAAGGGGGGTGCTGACACATCTGTTTGGAATTCAAAGAGTCAAGGATCTTGCTCCATTAACAAAGATTTTGGGTTCTTCAAGCAAGAGGGGACAAGGAACCTAGAAGATGAAGTGCAGAAGAAGAAGAATGTGAAGAAGAGTTTAGGGGTTTTATTTTTAGGGTTTGTTAATTTCTATCAATATTTTTTTGACAAAATTGCCCTTATTCCAGGCACCGGAATTGCCACACACTTGCCGGCCAGCGAATATTTGGCTGGCCGGTGATTTGAGGTCCTCATTTGAGACTGGTTGAACTACTTTGGGTCTTTATTTAAGACAACGGTTACTTTGGGTTCTTATTTGAGAAAATAGGCTTACTTTATGTCCTTTTTTGAAATTTTCCCTTATTATAAATAATATAACCAATCATTTCTAAGAAAATATTTTTTAAATCATTTTTTCTCACAACAAACAGAACCTTACACTAATGAAAAAAAAAGGAATCTAAGACTTGTTATTAAATTTCTCAATGATTTTTTTTGGGCCAAGTACCTTTGTTGGCTGCACACATTTTTTTTAAATGGTAAGAAATGGTTTGTTTTTTTTAATATATGGTCTTATACAACACCAAATGCTTAATTTTATTATTGTCATACCGTCAGATCAAGAGACTGCCTCCTCCATATGCACTAGGGGTGTGCAACGGGAACCGCCCAATTCAAGAACCGCCCAACTCGGATCGGACCGGTTGGTTTTGGGTGGTTTCCATAGCCGGCGGTTCGGTTCATTCGGTTCCTGGTTCCCATTCTCAGAACCGGTGGTCGGTTGGTCCGATTCCCTATTCTAAGGTGGGAACCGAACCGACCGGACCAACCAGACCGGACCGATCGGTAGTTTTTAAAAATATATATTTTTAAAAAAATTCTTAAGAATTAAAAAAAACTTATTCTTTTCAATTTCAAATTCCAAGTACATCCCTCTACAGTGCATGCCACCGTAGCCCATAACTATGTTTAGCTCACTCTTACTTGTATATTGTTGTAGGATATATGAAAAATGTCTTACCACTAGACATCATGCGTCAACATCACTCAGTACCATTTGAAAATTAATGCATCTTCTTGAATTGTAACTAGGGTTGCTTGCAAAGTTACCGATCTCACCGGACCAGACTAGTTGGTCGATCTGGTTCTCGGTTCCAGGAATGGCCAATTCAGTCCATGGTCCCAAAATTTGGGAACTGGTCCGGTTCCCGATTCTACTTTGGAACCGGACTGGACCGGAAACCGATCACCCCTAATGTGCACGATTAAGATTGAATCCCCACACAACACAAGTGGACTTGACCCGCAAACAAGACTCGAAGCTCCTAACCCTAATAAAAAACCTAGTTCGGTTCAGTTTTTCGATTTTCCTATTTTTGCCTTATTTATTAAAACCAAAGTGAAGAAGAGGTTAGAAAAAAGAAAGATTTTAAATTAATTGTTAGAAATTTTATTCAGAATTTCAGTTCAATATTAGTTTGGTTTGGCTAACCGAACTGAATCAGAAATGTTAATGGTTATTTTTCAATTAACTTAACTTAATCGAAAACGCATGAAATTTCGATTTGATTTCTATTTCAATTAGATTTTCAATTCAGTTTTTGGCACCCCTAATATAACGGGAATAGATATAGAAAAGAAGAAAGAAAATGATTTTGCATGCCATGCCATGTTACTTGTAGATGGTAAATGGTGCGTCAACTGCGACACCAGAATTGGGCTTTTATCTGGGGAAGAAGGCGGAATGCGGTCTGGATCTTGCCGCTTCCACTCACTCTCAAACATATTTACATATTGTTTTGGCTTTTTTTTCCAAATAAAAAAAATGAAGATGGACTTTTGTGTTTCTTGTGTATTATCCAATAGCTTATTATTGCATTCCATGAGGTTGGTCTTCTGAAATACGTCGCACGGATGAATTGTTCAAATTATTAGGAAATTTTGCTGTACGATGGTGAATATATTTAATCAGGTACTTATGCTTTGCATCATTTGTTAATTTTGTAATTATTATCGAGTGGAAGGAAATTATATATATATAGAATATATATAAACCCTCTATATAAGTGATGCATGATATTCTAACCTCTATAAAAAGTGTTCAAGGTGAAAATACAAGAATCGAACCTTGCAAACACCAGGAGGACCAGACCACCAAAATTCAAAGAAAATGCACACCGTCAGGAAGACCAGATCACAGCAAACACTAGAACTACAGCCACATCGAAAGAGAGAAGTCGCCCTTCGCTAATTAGTCTTTGGATTCATGATTAATGTCAATGGGGTCACCAAAATCAGGATGCTCACAATAGAAATGGGCCAAGGCATGTAATCAAGCAAAACGCACATTTGGAGATTGCACGAGACACATTTGAGAGCAACGGTGATGAAAGCATGCAGAAGTTGGAACCTTGGGCCCATATATTGCCTTTCCATTGCAAAGGCTAATTTTGTCTGACTATCCTAATTGCCACGCAAATAAGCATAGTGCTGGGTTCATTGGTAATGTTGGCTCGACCTGTAGAGCTAAACATGTCCCTGATAAGCTGGTGCATAGCCTTGTCCCCTATATCCAAATATCTGTTACATTCTACATCAATTTGTACTGCATTTTCTGCTCTATTTCTTGGATTGAAATCCGCAAACTAATTGTGAGAAAACAATTCTATAAAGTTCGATGAAATAGGATCACCGATAAAACATGGATAGTTTAACCAAAAAAATTGTGCTTGTACTATGGATTCTAATGCAACAATGGAGAGGACGAGTTCAGATTGTTTCCGAATAAGACATCATTTAAATAATGGAACCCACACAGGGACGGGAAAATCTTTTTCTGGAAAGGAACTCAAAACTGCATGAATTTGCTCGCAATCCGCCAACTTAGTGAAGGAGGCTGGACTACACTACTGAAGAGATGTTATGGTTCGCCATCGATTCTTGCCTCTGACCACCGTGATGGGCTGAATTGTTGTTTCCCATTAAACATGGAGCTTTGATGCGAGCCTACGATTTGGCAAACATACTTTTATACATGATCGGGTGGCCAGACTTTTCATGAGGTTCACAAAACGACAAGTATGATGTGCGAGGAGCAAGACTTTGACGAGGGAGCACTTGAAAAGGTTGTACCGAATCACCTCCTACACTTGACAAATATAATACCAATTAGCCACCGTCGCTTAACCCCAATGGGAAAAACGGATGAGATAAGCACGCATCTTAGGCTACATATATTTCGCAAAACATAAATGATATTTCTAAAAATGGTTAATAATTCAAAGAATTTCAAACGGGTACACTTACAATAAATTTACTCCAAAAAAATTTTGGGAACTGATTTTTCCGGTCCAGTTCACGGTTCCACTTGGAATTGGATCGGATCAGAAACCAATCACTCCTATTAATCTTTATGTAAATGGTGTTTAATTCTTTGATAAGAATTGATGTGTAGCATTCAACTATTGTTTTTCAACCTCTAGGACACATTCATTTTTTGTTCTCTTCTTTGAAATGGATGAGGGACTCTATAGCATGTTCTCATGTTTGATCCACGGTCCATTTCAAAATGGTTCACCACTTTTCTTTGTGGCACTTATGGATTTTTTTTTTTATGATTATAACAGATGAGGATTATGTGATTCTTTCTGCTGTTGTATGCCTTCCTAGTTTGAGCTCCCTACTCCATTCCACACCCTAAAAATTCAACTCAAATGCTAATTATACTAAGTGGATGCATCATATGTAAAAGCTTAAATTGTCATATGATGGGAATAAATCCAGAAGAGAAGAAAGAAAATGATTTTGCATGCTATGTCACTTGTTGATGGCAAATGATGCGTCGAGTGTGACGTCATCAAAGTGGGGCTTTTAAATGGGGAAGATGGCGGAATTGGTGCCTGGATCTCTTGGACACATATTTACATATTGTTTAGGATTTTTTTTCTTCAAAAAAATTATGATGGACTTTTGTGTTTTTGGTGGATTGTTCAATAGCTTATTATTGCATTCGATGGTGTTGATTTCCCAAAATCTTTTGCCACTGATGTATTATTTTTCTATAGAATGGGATATATATTTAGTCAGGATCATATGGTTTTCATCATTTGGTACTTTTAAATATTGTAATTATTGTTAAATAGAACAAAAACATCCTATGGACAAGTTGTATTTTTAACGACCATCCTCATCATAAAAAGTGTTCAAGATAGAAATACAAGAGCCAGACCCCAGCAGACGCCAGCAGGACCAAAATCCATAAAACACCGGGACACCAGCAGCACTGGAAGTTTACACAAGCAAGACCAAAATTCACAGGAAATACACATGACCAGGAGGAACGGAACCCAATAAACACCAGGAGGACCAGACCTCACCACTGGAATTTTACATAAGCAGACCATAATTCATAGAAAATACACATCACCACGAGAACCAGACCCCTGCAAACAGCAGGAGAACCAGACCACCAAAATTCAAAGAAAGTACACGTCACGAGGAGGATCAGACCCCAGCAAACACCAGACCCTCAGCCACCTCGAAAGCCGGAAACAATACCCGTTCGCTAATTAATCCTTTAAATAGCGATGAACATGAACGCGATAACCAAAATCAGGATGAACGCGATGAAAATAGACCAAGGCATGTCACTAAGCAGAGTGCACATTTGGAGATTGCATGAGACACCTCCAAGAGCAACAAAGATGAAAGCATACGGAAGTTGGAACCTCAAGCCCATATCTTGCCTTCCCATCTTGACGGCTAATTTTTGCCTGACTATCTTGATTGCTACATAGATAAGCATAGTGCAAAATTCACCGGCAATGTTTGCTCGACCTATAGAACTACGCCTATTCTTGATTAACTGACTCATGGCCTCATTCAGAGTATCGAGATCTTCATTATATTTTGCCGCAATTTAAGCTACACGATCTACTCCACTTCTTAAGATTTAAAATTAGCAAACAACTTGTCAGACATCCGTTTTCACAAAAGATCAAACAATAAGGATCGAGAATAAACTCATGGATTATATAACCAAACACCCAAAAAAAAAAATGTGGGCAATTTGTACTTGTACTATGTGTTCCCAATGGAACATGATAAAGGACAAGTTCACCGTACAGAGTAAAACAGCATTCACATAACGGAACACACACAGCGGACATGATCAAAGATAAGGAAGAAGTTCTTATTCAGGAAAGGAACTTAAAACCGCATGAATTTGATTGCAGTCCTCCAAGTTATTGAAGAAGGCTGGACTATAGAAAGTGAAGTGTCGTTGCAGTTAACGGTTGATGCTTACCTCCGATCTCCGTGAACGGCTGAATTGTTGTTTCCCATTAAACTCCGAGCTTTGTGTGGTCAACCTCTTCCTTCCTCGTCTGAAACAAAACTTGACGCGAGCCTAAATTTTATAGACGGGGCAAAGCTTTCAGTATGCAGAAAAACGCCTAAATGATTTGGGCACAAATTGGTTACGATCGTCTATGAATTTGCACCCAAATCTTTGGCCGTAAGGGAAAGAGGATGTAGAAAACGCCAAAAAAATTTAAGCCTTCTTTCCCTTACGACCAATATGATTGTTGCCTTATGACGTCACGAGGCAAAGCTTCAAACATTTTGGGGTCTTCTGCCTCCTCTTTAACTTACAACCAAAATGATTTGAGTGCAAATTCGTAGACGATCATAATTAATTTGGGCGATCAGAAGGCAAAGCTTCAAACATTTTGGCCTTTCCTATATCCTCTCTGCCTTACGACCAAAGTGATTTAGTTGCAAATTCGTAGACGATCGTAACCAATTGGCGCCCAAAACATTTTGGCGTTTTCAGACAAAATGACTAGGCTCTAAATAAGCTCCTTTTTTTATGACAAAAAAGACAGCTCCCTTTTTGCAAAAGACCCCCTGCATTTGAGTTTGTCTCAAAAGATCCCCCTACACTTGACAAATATATATCAATTAGTCCCCACCGCTAAACCTCGATGAGAGAAGCGCCTGGCCAAAGATGCACATGCTTCTCACGTGCACTTACATCCTCTGTTTCCACCTTTATTCTACTGATATCTCACCTTTTTGAATTTGGAATTTGTTTTTCAGGTGCATTGCTCTTCGTTGGCAAGAAAAAAACTACGTCATTCTTCAATTACGCATGGGAATGGTTGTTTTATCCGGTGTGCTACTGTAATTTGATATTCCTCTTGAGTTCAAGGAGGCTGGTGGTATAAAAGGTATGATTTTTATTATTATTTTCTCGGTTCTTGAAAGTCGAGATTTGAGTAAGGGTGTGCATTGGATCCAAGTTAGCTTGGACTGACCAGTCTAAGGTTGGTTTTAGGGAGAATCAGTTTAGCTCCCAATCCCGTGAACCTTAAAGCGGCTAAGGAGTAGACCGGTTGTAATTTCCAAGGGTGGAATTGCTGATTCTATCAAAGATCATTTCAACCTAAGAACTAAAGTTGAACCAATTTTTGAGTTTTTTTTTTTAATTTTCTTTTAATTCCTTTGCTACTAAGGAGAATTAAATCGTGTCTTCAGCATGAAAAAACAACACCTTAACCACTTGATAAACATATTTTTGTTTTGTTGGAAAATGGTGCAACTTTTATATTATTATAAAAATTTGACTTTTAACAAAATAACATAAAAAATTGGGTCCATTCTGTAAATGCATCCCTTGTTAATCATTATGTATTAGGCCTTGAATTATTTCATACGAGCTTATGTGTAGCATTGAACTATTGAAGCAAGAATTTTCACAAGAAAAGTGAATTAATGTAAGACAATATGATCAGCGAAGGGAATCGTACATATATTTCTTAAAGTAGGGTGGCCAGCGAGGGTGGCAACCTCATTAGACTACTAGTGGTAATGTTGGGTCATGTAATTGCTACACAAAATCGGCTATTTTTAAAAAAAAATATTAGGACATGCATTTTTATCCTCACATGAGACTAATTATAATAGATATTCCAATGTAGGTGACTGCTTAATGATAGAAGCAATAAGGGACAAGGTAAACTAAAAAAAAAATATTTTAACATTTCAAATAATTACTTTTAAAATTAAACCTAAAGTATAATCTGAGATTCTGAATAAACTCCATTACACGTCCTTTCACCGGCATATTAATGTAATAATATTTACAGTGTGGCAAAGATATTAATTCAAGTTGGGCCCCAGCATAAGCGTTCAATCAATCATAGTTTTTGATTTTTTTTGATAATTTAAAAATGGAAAAAGTGATCATTATTTAGGGGGAAAATTTCAATTAAGGGCCCGAAATACCCTCGTTTTCTCAAAAAAGGGCTCAAAGTGGACATGGTTTCAAATAAGGGCCTAAAGTGCCCAACCTTGTTTCAGTTAAGGGCCTAAGCTCGCCGGCCGGCGAAAACTGATTTTCCGGTGACCGGAACAAGGACATTTTTGTCATTTCCCACTTTTTCTTTTTCCCCTCTTTTTTCCTTCTGTTTCATCTTCTTCATCATCGCCGGTGGCTGGCCGGCCACCAGCGACGCCCACAGAGGGCTGGGCGAGGGACGGGCGAGGCCGCCTTGTGGCCATCCGCGAGGTCGGCCCTCACCCGCGGCCGACGAGGGGCTCCTTGCCCGTGGCCGACGAGGGCCGACCTCGCCAGATCTAGCGAGGTCACCCTTGCCCGCGGCCGGCCACCGGCGACGCCCACAGAGGGCTGGGCGAGGGTCGCCCTCGCCCGATCCGGCGAGGGCCACCCTCACCGGCCTCAGGCGAGGGACAGGCGAGGCCGTCTCTCGCCATGAGGAGGCCGCCTCGCGGCCATCCGCGAGGTCGGCCCTCGCCCGCGGCCGACGAGGGGCTCCTCACCCTCGTCCGCGGCCGACGAGGGGCTCCTTGCCCGTGGCCGACGAGGGCCGACCTCGCCAGATCTAGTGAGGTCGCCCTCGCCCGCGACCGACGAGGGGCTCCTCGCCTGCGGCAGACGAGGGCCGACCTCGCCAGATCTAACGAGGTCGCCCTCGCCCGCGGCCGACGAGGGGCTCCTCGCCCTCGTCCACGGCCGACGAGGGCTGCCTCGCCCTCGTCCGTGGCCGAAGAAGAAAAAAAAAAAGTGGGAAATGACAAAAATGTCCTTGTTCCGGTTACCGGAAAATCAATTTTCGCCGGCCGGCGAGCTTAGGCCCTTAACTGAAACAAGGTTTGGCACTTTAGGCCCTTATTTGAAACCATGTCCACTTTGAGTCCTTTTTTGAGAAAACGAGGGCATTTCGGCCCTTAATTGGAATTTTCCCTTATTTAGGGTATGCTTGTTTACCAAAAGACCCATATTGTGTAAAATATTTCCAGGAAAATAATTGTGTGTATCTCTTGCAAAAATATGTGAATACATTTCCATTGTCTATGAAAAAATAAAAATAAAAATATCTTTTGTTAGTTAATTATTATAAGCAATATAACAAATCATTTTCGGTGAAAGGTTTTCAAAAGACTATTGATTTTTCGCTAAGCACACGGGCTTGCACTAATGAAAAGATTCTAAGACTTATTTTTAAATTCCTCAATTGATTTTTTATATTTTTGGGGCCAAGTACCTTTAATGGTTGCACATATTTTTGAAAAATATTAAGAAATGGTTTGTTTTTAATACACGGTGATAATGGCGTGTTGTCCCCACCGACGAGGACCCCATCTCCGAGGCCACTAATGTCGCCACCAACGAGAGCGCGATCTGGAAAGAACCAGATCGGGCATCGACTTTCCGCTCCGGCTAAATACGCTGCTCTCCCACAGCGAGGCGATCTCGGCCGTTGCGGATCTGACGGCAGGGGGTCCCCCAATCGCGTGACGGTGAGTGAGGTGTTGAAGTACTCTCTCACTTGGGCGACCAGCCCATTTGCGGAGAACGTCCAGGCATTGACCCACAAGACGGAGCGGGTTGGGCCGAAGGAGGTGATGGAGTCTGGGATGAAGAGGAAGGCGTCGTCCGCCATGACACAGGAGGCACATCAAGAACTAGGGGGGATGGAACCACCACCACTACTTAAGGTTGGGGATGATGATACGGTGGGGGGCCATGGAATTGAAGGGCCTCCTGCCTAGCACAAGGTGCGGACCATCATTCGATTCATGGGCTTAAAGCTCCTCCAGATGCTAGAGAAGATGAACAAATTTTTTTTGCCAACCTTGTGTGACAAGTCGATAGTTCTTTAGCTTCAGAATAACCGGAACAACATTAGGCTTTCCTTCTATAGTTGTTCCAGAAAACAATATGGCGGATGGTTTTCTTATACGAGATCATACCACGCCTAGCTTAACTCGAGCATTTAGTCCATTGAGAGATATTGCATATCACTTTAGGCTCGACAACCGGTTTTAGCCTATCGTGGCATCATTAGGGAAGTGGTATTAGCTTCTCAATCAGTTTGTGCACATGAGGCCAATCTCATCTTCAAAGCTCCTAAGTAATATAATCCTTCTATTCCAAAACTCCCAATACCAACCGTCCACTCATTCTTCACTTGATAACCCCTAACTCCACTAATAAGGTCATGAGTACAGGAAAATTCACAAATTGTGACACTTGGCTTTGGATTCGATTGAGAGAGAGAGAGAGAGAGAGAGAAGGGGAGAGAAAAAGTCAAAGAAAAAAAAAGTATCTCTTTCAAAAATGTATAGATAAAAACTATTTTCATTATTCATGAAAAAATTTATATATAATTTATTGTCGGCAATAAAAATAATTATTGTTAGTTAATTGCTACTATAAGCAATATAACCAATTATTTTAATTATGCTAATTGAGTAATAATCCTTTTGATGATTAGCCGTTATAATCTATCAAATTAATTTTGGCCAAAAATCATTGACATAGATACTGGTCTTCTTATGTGGCATGATTGGTATTGATGCAAATAATTTTTTTAATTCTGTTTTTTTTTTCTCATCTTACATTTCCTTTTTTTCCTTCCCCACTATGGCAATGTGGTTGCTAGCGAGGGTGTCACAACCTCACCTAGATCTAGGTGAGGGCTCAACACCCTCACTAGATCTTGATGAGGGTGCAAAGGCCCTCGCCCACAATTGGCGAGGGCTGTGACACCCTTGCTTGAGTGTCGTTGGCCCTTGTTTGTGGCCAATGATCTCGCAACCTAGAGTTGTAAAAATAAAAATAAAAAAGCAAAGAAAGAAAAGAAAAGAAGAAAAGGGAAAAAATATTTAAAGAATTGTAAAATTTGTCAATTTGAGAGCCAATCATGCCACGTAAAACAACGTGATGTCTATGTTAGCAATTTCCGACCAAAATCAACCAAATAGACTACATTAGCAAAACGTAAAAATAATTATGACTCAATTGGTACAATTGAAATGTTTAGTACTGAATTGACATAAATGTAACAAATTTAAAATTTACTTTGATACCTTTTCTGTGGCACTATAACTGGAAAAGGAGAAAGAACAATGTTTACGTGGTTGTGCCTTTGTCAACCTTAAGATGGTGTTTGATATTTCTTTCAACTATAGCAGATTTGAGAATGTATTTTTTCCTAGAGAAGCAAGCAGTTACTAGGGGTGTGCAACCGGACCGGGTTGACCCGGGAACCGGACCGGACCACCCGGAAAAACCGGTCCGGGAACCGGTTCCCAGTGGAACCGGTCTGGGAACCGGTTCCAGCTTTTGGGAACCGGTTCCACTGGAAAACCCACCCGGCCCAGACCGGTTTTTTTTTTTTTTTTAAAGAAAGTGCAGAATTTAGCAATTTGTAGATGCACAGCAGCACAAATCGACGGAACCCTAGCTTCTTCTCTCCCATCGCTGCTCACTTCTTCTCCCCGATCTACTTGCTTCGCCGCTGCTCAACCGACGAGGCGATGATTGCTGGTCGCTTCTTCTCCCCCGACAACGAGTGTTGGGTCCGCGAAAGGTAACCGATTTTTTCTCTCTCTCCCTCTCCCTCTCCCTCTCCCTCTCTGTCTTTGTGTGTGCGTTTGTGTCCACTGTCCATGGCGCACCTGCCAAACCAAATCCGGGTCGGGGGCGTTGGGAAGGTGGTCCGCCTCTGGAGCGGGAGGTTCTGGACCTCCGGGGCCGGTTTCAGGTTTGGGGGCGGGGTTGGGCTGGGGGAGGTGGACTGGGAGGAGGACGCCGTCGACGAAGAGCTCGTTGGCAGAGGGGAGGTTCGGCTGGGGGAAGATGGGGTTTCAGACCATCCAGAACTCGAACTCCGACGAGTTGGAGGCGCTGCTGCTCCACCGTCCGCTGCCGCACGGGGAGAATGTTTGCGGTGGCTGTGGGGTTCTTGTGCAGAACAGCAAAAAATTATCTCGGCGCTGCTGCTCCTCTTGTGCAGAACAGGAGAGGGCGCTCCTTGTGCAGAACAGGAGTGTCCACAGTTGATTAAGCCGGTTTGATTACCTTAGCTCTGATAAAGATTTCACTAATCAGTCCAAGAAAATTGTAATGCAGAGATGCCAATAGCATCTGATACTTGTCAGACTGGGCATCTTGTTGAATACTATAAAATGCTAGTGAAGTTTTAGATTTTTTGTAGAGACTACACAGGCCATAGCTTATCGAGTCAAATTTTGATGTACTTACACATATCGAGTCACACTTCCTGGTGTTGATAAGTCAGATTAATATGAGACCAGGAGTCATACACTGGTACTTTCATTGCAGGTTCATGCCCCACATTGTCAATTTTTAAAACTTTTTCTAATAGTTTGATACACTCACACATATCAAGTCAGAATGATATTGGTATTGCTGCCTGGTGGTGATAATTTTCTGTTTGTTTCTATCATCCAGACTGTTCATCATAATGCTTACCATGAGGACCCTTATGCTAAGGAGTTTGGAATAAAAATTAGTGAGAAGCTTGCTCAAGTGGAAGCACGCATTCTCCCTGCACCTTGGGTAAATTGTCGTGCTCCTGTTTGTTGTCCCTAACATCCGCAATAGTTTGGGAAATCACTCTTACTTATGATTATTACTCTTTGCAGCTCAAGTATCATGATTCGGGCAGAATAAAGGATTGCCTGCCTGAGGTTGGGTGCTGGAACATGATGTATAAAGTAAGTAGTTAGTGGGACTAGATCCTCCTTAATCATCTGAAGAGCCAATTTAATTACTGTGTACTTCTACTTCCTGAGGCTGGCTTGTGCTTGGAAGATGTTTCAGTGCCTCGGGGTGTTTTGACAATCATATATTGATGTGTTATTTAGTGTCCTTTTGGATTTATGAAGCTTTGAAATAAGAGCTTCAGCAACCCAGGACGTGGTATGCTTTCATGGTATTCTGTTTGCACCTGAGACGATTGTTTTAGCTTTTTAATCAGCTTGGGTCTTGGGGTGGAGTTTATGCAATGTTATGATTTTTGCACTTTCTTGTCGATCAAATTAGGAGGATTACATTATTATTTTCTCGCGAATTAATGTAAAATTTGAAATCGTATAGTGGTTAAAAAACAGGTTCTAATAAAAATAGGGTAGACCCTGTTCCCGGACCGGAAAAACAGGGTCGGGTCCAAAACAGGGTCCAATGAAAACAGGGTCGGGTACAAGGTCCAAAAAAGAGGGAACCGGTTATAACAGGGTCGGGTACAGGGTCGAGGTCTGAACCCTACCCACCCTGGACCCGATCACCCCTAGCAGTTACGTCAGTCTTGGCAAAGATACTGTGAGGGGGGGTGAAGTTGCTAAGTAATATCTAATGAATGCAACAAACCAAGCTACGGGCAACACAAAGAAATCCCGGATTCCCGGCGTAGAGGCCGCTATTTCCGCGCCTCCATTGCTTTTCCAGCGCCCTCAAAACCTTGAAATGCCAAAACAACCCACGGTGGGTCCCTCAATCTCCAGGGTGCGTCAAGAGTTGTTTCGAGGAAGTCGACGGTGTGAAATCAGAAATCACCACGAAACATCACAAAACCAGAAGAAGGAGAAGAGCCACGGCCGAATTCTCCTCCCTGTCTAACTCCGATGAATCGACGGTGGAAAACCTCATTTCCCAGACCAAGGCCCTCTACGTCCTCGAGCACATCCCCGCGATCAACGGCTCCTCCCTCGCCGTCGACGACTTCCTCTTGCCCTCCGACCTCGAGCTCCCGTTTCCGCAAGCTGAAATCCTTCCCTCTCTCCAAACCCCAAACTACGCTCCTGATTTCGAGCAATCGCAAGTCGGGGTCGAATTCGACTCGTCATTGAAGTGGATTCCTGATGAGAAATCGCGTTGGAAATCCACCACGAAGTATGACCCGGTCTCTTTACCGTTGGATTATCCCGATTCGTGGAGGAAGTCGAAGTGGAAGTCGCCATAGCCGTTGGCCCCATGAAAGGTGGCTGCTTCTGGTGCTCGCCGAAGAAGCCAACACCGAGGCTAGGGCGTATTAAGAAGGGGATGAGCATGAACTTCAAATGCATGGAGGAAGACGAAGGTCTTGTGCGATTTCGGGGGGTTTTCTCCGATCAAGAGCAGAAGAAGTTGCTGAAGAAGGCAAAATGAAGGAGGATGATGAGCGCTTCGAGAAAGTCTGGCGACCGGGGACCTTGGGTCGTTTTGCCATTTTAAGGTTTTGAGGACGTGAATAAGCAAGTGAAGGCATGGAAATAGCGGCTCCCTTTGATATTTGCTTAGAGTCTGCAGATTTTCACATTCATGACGAGACAATTTTCATAAGACCAGAGACATGAGATGAAAAACAGAGGAGCAGGAAAAGAAAACGATTTTGCAGAGGAAAGGTTACAGAACATGTAAACCCCCCTTGATAAGCCGCGTGGTGATATTACAACATAAACGTCCATATCAGGACCAGCTGGGGGAAGGTTACAGACAAATGAAATTCACGTAAAACACACCACATGGAAAGCCAAAAAACTAGCACTCGTTTACTAATAGTCCTTTTAACTTGCAATGAACACGAACAGGACTACCAACATCAGGACGCAGGCAATAGAAATCGGCCAAGGCAAGCCTCCTAGCAAAAGACACATTAGGAGACCACATTCCACACATCCAAAAGCAACAGCGATTATAGCAAAGGCAAGTCGGAAAGTTGGGCCAACATCTTGGCTTCTAGTCATGAAGATTAATCTTTGACGGATGATTTTAATCCCTGCACAGATAAGCAGGATGCTCGGTGCACTAGGAATGTTGGCCGGACCAATAGAGTTGTGCCTCTCCCTGATTAGTTGACGCAAGGCCTGCTCGAGGGAATCAAGACCTTCGTTGATTTGAGCTACGTACTCTAACACATTCCTTGGAATAAAAATGAGCAAATTGCTTGTTAGACAGCTTTCTTTCACAAAAGAGCGAACCATAAGAATCAAGAATAAGCATATGGATAGATTAACAAACAAAAGAATGCAGGTGATTTTGACTGGTTTCATAGTTTCATTATGCAACATTGAAAAGGATGAGTTCACCTATCAAAGTGGAGTGTGGATGGTTTCTAAACAAAACAACACAAATTTACTTATAGTCCTCCAACGGACTGGAGGAGGTTGGACTAAGGGATGTTGAGGTGCTTACCTTCGAACATCGGCTGAGTTGTGGTTTCCCATTGATCTCTGAGCAATGCGTGGTTACTTCTGTACTTCTACAACATGTCTTATAGACGATGCAAAGATCTTGCATTTGTAAATGAAAAGGAGGGAGGTCCTCAAGTCATATGGGTGGAATGCGGGAGAACTTTAGAGCTTGTCAGGTCATGTGGGTGGGATGCAGGAGAACTTTAGAGCTTGTCTTTGTACTTAGAGTCTAGAACTTTAGGGCTAGTTGGGACAAAGACAAGCTCTAAAGTTCTCCTGTACTCCACCCATATGACTTGAGGACCTCGCAAGTCAAAGAAACTCTAAAGTTGCAGGCAAACTCTAAAGTTCTCCTCTTTCCTCCCATATGACTTGGGGACCTGCCTCTTTCCTTACCTTGCCTTCGCATCATCGCCCAATAGACATTTTTGCATGGTAAATGACAAATTTCATAAAGACAAGAAAAATTTCGATATATATATATAAGTCCCCAATGCTTAACCCCAATGAAAAAATTCCATTCACCGATGTAATTCAACGTTCCTCTTCAATTTGAGGATGGCAATTGTAAAGTTATGATTTTATTATTTGTTGATTTTTGAGAGCTAAGATTTGAATTATGGTGTGCATTGGGTACGATTTAACCCAGGATTCCAACCGATTGGCTTGGATTGACCGATTTAAGGTTAATTCTGGGGAGTACCAATTCAATTCTTATTCCGCAAACCTTGAAGCGGCCTAGGATCATATCGGTTCCTAGTTCCAAGCATGGAACCGCCAGTTCTATTCAAGAACCAATTCCCTAATCCAATCAATTTTCATGTTAAACAAGAAAATTCCTTTGAAATCATAAAGAATCAAACTGCATTTTCAACATAAAGAAAAAATAAATTTTTACACAAAATAAAGAAAAGTGGGCCAATTAGATGCTTCCCTCATTAATCATTATGTGGCGTTAAATTCTTTGTTACGAGTTGATGTGTAACATTTGGCTATTGAAGCAGGATGGCGGACTCTATCTTTTCCCAACTGGAGGATAGATTCACTTTTGGTTCTCTTACTTTGAAATGGATGAGGGCCTCTTTAGGATGTTCTCATGTTTGATCCAGGATCCCAAAATGGTTCACCACTTTTTCTTGTGGCACTTACTGAACCTTTTTTGCTGAGTTTTCACAAGAAAAGTTAACTAATAATGTCAGGGAATGTAATTGCCAAAAGTAAATCATTCATACATTTCTTAAAGTGGGGGCCTAGTGAGGGTGAAACCCTCACCAGACCACTAACAAGGGTAGAGATAATGTCTATAGAAAAAATTATTAAAAAAGTCATAAACCTATTGTATCCGTGCCAATTTAGTCATAAACTTATTATCTTTGTGTTAATTCAATCATAAACCTTTTAATTGTACCAATTTAATAATTCTAAACCTTTCACTTATATCAATTTAGTTCTAAACATTTTGATGAATTGCCAATTTAGTCCTAAACTTTTTAACAATTTGTCAATTGCATCTTTTCTGTCAATTTTGGTCGGAAATTGCTAATGTGGTGATCTAATCAACGCCAATCATCCTACGTGGCATGGCCGATGACAGTATGGACAATTTTGAAATTTTGTCAATTATGTAATGATTATGTCTATTTTTCCATATATATGATGGTGGCCTAGTATAACAAAATGGATAGAATTATAAATTTGAAAATACTTAAAATACCTACTAGTATTGAATATAAATCTTAAGATCGTTTAAATGTTTTTCTTATATTATTTTTCATTTTTATATTTAAGACTCTCTACACATTTGATCTTTTTTCCACCCCCGTGGGTGTAGTCTTTTTACAGTAGGAAAAAAAGAGCAGCTTTCCGCATGGATTCAAGAACCAAAATCTCAATTGGCCTGATTCGTTTGTTCGGTCATGCACTAAGCATGAGTGCCTAGTGATATTAATAATTAATATACGAATTAAATTAACGAGTAATTATGGTAAATGAGTCTCAAAAGCACAACAATAGTGATCAAATTGGAGCTTCATTAATAAATCAAGCTTTGCACTTATCCGGCTTGTTTTACTTGTGTAGTTCGGTTGAACAAGTTACTTAGAATTCGTGAGCTGTCCTATCAGCTACTTTCGATTGAATTTTGTGGTACAAACACCATTGAGTATGTATATGAGGAGCAAGATACAAATTATATCAAACTCACAATGCACGTATCCTAGACAAAATATTAAAAGAAAGAATAGCAAATGGGGATTAAGTGATTCTTTCTTATTGGTTGCATGCCTCCTCAGTTTGAGCTCCCGCTCTATTCCGCACCTAGAAAATTAGAATCAAATGCTAATTATACTAGGCAGAGGCATCTCTATGTAAATTACAAGTTGCAGTTTTAGAGTGCAACACTGAAAAAGCTTAAATTGTCATATAATGGGATTAAATCTAGAAGAGATGAAAGAAAATGATTTTGCATCCCATGTTACTTGTAGATGGTAAAGAAGGCGGAATGTGGTCTGGATCTATGGGACATGCTTTCTTTCTCATGTTTGACTTTGCCATCTTATCGCTCCCTCAACATATTTACATATTTTTTAGGCTTTTTTTCCCTTAAAAAAAATGATGATGGACTTTTGTGTTTTTGTTGGAGTACTCAATAGTTTATTATTGCATTCAATGGTTTTAGATTTTTTGAAATCTTTCGCCCCAGATGTATTATTTTTCTGTAAAATGGTATAAATGTTTAATCAGGGACATATGGTTTTCATCATTTGTTAATTTAGAATATTGTAATTATTGTTAAATAGAATGAAACTATCTTATGGACAAGCCATGCATTGTATTTTTAACAACCATACCTGTCATAGAAAGTGTTCGAGGTAGAAATACAAGAACCATACCCTAGCAAACACCAGCAGGACCAAAATCCCAGGAAACACGAGGACAGCAGCATCACCGGAAGGTTATACAAGCAAACCAAAATCCACAGAAAATACACATGACAAGGAGGAACAGAACCCAGGAAGCACTAGGAGGACCAGACCCCACCACAGGAAGGTTACACAAGCAGACCATAATTCATAGAAAATACACATCACCATGAGGACCAGACCTCTGCATGCAGCAGGAGGACCAGACCACCAAAATTCAAAGAAAATACTCATCATCAGGAGGCCCAGACCTTACATCGAAAGCCGGAACTGTACCTGTTGGCTAATTAATCATTTGATCCACGATCAACACGAACGGGATCTCCAAAATTAGGATGCACGCGACGAAAATGGGTCAAGACATGTCACGAAAAATAATGCACGTTTAGAGACTACACAAGACACATCCAAGAGCAATGGAGATAAGAGCATAGCACATTTGGAGATTGCACAAGACACATCCAAAAGCAACAGAGATTAGAGCATATGAAAGTTGGAATCTCGGGTCCATATCTTGCCTTCCCATCTCAAAGGCTAATTTTTACCCGACTATCTTGATTGTTGCACAGATAAGCATAATGTTGGAATTACCAGCAACGTTGGGTCCACCTGTAGAGCCAAACCTATCCTTGATGAGTTGATACATGACATCATCAAAAGTATTATGATATTCGTTATATTCTGCTGCAATTTGAGCTGCACACTCTACTCCAATTCTTGGATATAAAATTAGCAAACAACTTGTTAGACATCCGTTTTTCATAGAAAATCGAACAATAAAGATCAAGAATAAACTCATGGATCGTTTAACCAAACCCAAAAAAAAAAAATATGGATGATTTGTACTTGTATTATGGGTTCCCAATGCAGCATGAGAGAGGACGAGTTCATCATACAGATTGTTTCCGAGTAAAACAACGTTCACATAATGGAACACACGTAGCGGACATGATCAGAGATAAGGAAGAAGTTCTTTTTCAGGAAAGGAACTTAAAACAGCATGAATTTGCTCGCAGCCCTCCAAGTTATTGAAGGAAACTACAGAAAGTGAAGTGATGTTGCAGTTCACGGTCGATGCTTACCTCCCATCACCGCAATCAGCTGAATTGTTGTCTCCCATGAATCTCCGAGCTTCGTGTGATTAACCTCTTCCTTCCTCGTCAGAAACAAAACTTGATGCGAGCCCACATTTTGTAGACGATAGGAAGGCAAAGCTATCAGTATGTAGTGCATAAAACGCCAAAAAGAGCTCTTTTGTTGCGTTTCTATGCGCATGGTCATATGTACGGAAATGTAGCAAAAAAGCTAGGGTGTCACTGACTGAACCGAATCGAACCGAAATTTTATGTATTGTCGATTCAGTTCGGTTTCGATTCGATTAACTAAAAAAAATCAAATTATTTCTCCTGATTCAAAATCTATAGAACCGAACCAAATCGGTTAACCGAATTGAACCGGCTTCTCTCTCATGCTCGATCTATCTTGCCTCTATCTTTGTCACGATCCGCCTCCATCTCCGATGTGATTGGCCTCCACTTCCGTCTCCAGCGTGATTGGCCTCCGCCTCCATCTCCGACGCAAGCCGTCTCCGCCTCTGACTTGATCGCCTCCACCTCCGCCTCCGGCTTGATCCATCTCCGTCTCTCCGTCTCTCTCGCTTGATTCGAATGGACTCAGTTGGCGGAATTTCTCTCGCTTTCACATGCTCCCATCCATCTCCCTTGCTCGGCTCTGCTCACCTTCCTCCTCCGAACCCATGTCGGATCCCACTTCTGGGTTTGTCCTCCCGAAGCCAAAACCCTAGTGTCGAGCCCGAACCCAAGCTCAGTTTAGGTACTTGAACAAGGAAGCAGCCGATCCCCCGATTCACTGGCCATGGTTCGTGGATAAGAGATTGCGTTTTTGGACGCTCCTATTGTTTACGTTTTATCCGTTTTAGTTTCCATTGGTAATGTTTAGTCTTGAGTTTTGTTTTGGCTTGTTGCTGTCACTGTCTGCTTAGGGGAGGGAGCTTTTGGGATTTCGCCAAACGTGAATTCTAAATGATTTTGCTTGAAGTAGTGTTGATTCATAGAAAAAACTGAAACTTGATCTTAATGATGTGAAATTGTGGATGAACAAATCAGGGGGACTTCGACCTGCATTTGTAAGTGAGAATAAGATTTCAACAATGCATTCATAATCACAAGAAACGAAGAACACTTGATCTTATTGGACTTGATTAGTATTATCCCTCTTGCTATAACGAGTCACATTTACCAACATTCCATCGAATTGCAGATTGATGCCCATCGTTCACCATTGGCTGCGATGGTCCCCTCATCCAACGGGATCTACATAGCCACAGCATCTGAACATGGAACAATAATCAGAGTTCATTTGATATCTGATGCAAGCAAGGTAAGAAATGCAGTTATGTATCTATTTTTGCTGTTCATTTTTGGATGTCCTTAGCATCTATGGTAGTTTGCAAATAGCTGTATGTTCTCTGACAACAATAGATGTATGCATAGCCCATGCCTGCAAAATGCATGCATTTCAAAGTGCCGATACAGGGAGCCTGCTTAATATTCATGGAGGACCTGTTTAATCTTTGTCTTGTGGAGAGCACAGTAGTTGAAGAGATGCTTAATTAGTCAATCAAAGCAAGTGAGCAGTTGGGTACATGCACATGTTTATGCACTGCTATGGAATTTAGAAATATACTACCAGAATGTAGAAATTGGTCAAGGTGAGACTATGCTTTATGAGAGGAGTTTCTGCTTTGGAATTTAGAAATATACTACCAGAATGTAGAATTATTTTGGTACGAGCCGACAAGGAAATCAATGATGTTCTAATACAACAACTTTAGATGTTCTTAGATTTCAGCATATTTGTGACGTTCTCTCAATTTTTTCAACTGTTTTTATTAACTTGAGCAGTCTTTCCTTCATGTCTCGAAACTTAAATGCAGATTTACATCTTTATGGTGGCCTCAGTCTAAGTACTTGGAGTGAAAGGTTATCTTCTGGGGATGGAAACACATACTCTTTCTTGTGGTTGAATTTTCTAAAGCAGGATAGTGAAGGAAATAATGGATTGTTCAAAGGGCATTTGAAGTTGACACAAGTAGAACTAGGATGACAAGTAGCAATAACTGCCATTATACCAAATGAAACATATCGCTTCAAGAAAGAAATATGAGACTTCATGTTCTAATGGTTATTTGTGCTCCTTTTTTTTTAGGGGAATTTTGCACTTAACTTTGCTTTTATCTTGCTAGCCATCAGTGACGACAGATGAAATAGATAAAGCAGTGCACCAGATGATTATTGAAGCCGGTGCTTATCCTTCACCTCTTGGCTACGGAGGATTTCCCAAGAGTGTATGCACATCAGTTAATGAATGCACGTGCCATGGAATACCAGATTCTCGTCAACTACTGGTCTGTGTTGGCTCATTGTTCTCAACTAAGAAGCCCATTATTTTCTTATCAGTGATCACAATCTTATGCAGGATGGTGATATTATAAATATTGGCGTGACTGTCTACTAAGTCTTGTTCCTATCCTTGACAGTTACAATGACATTAAGTCTTGTTCCTGGGTGATTGTCTTAAGCCTCGTTTTTTATGCTTTTCTCTGACTTGTGTCATTTTGATAGATAAATGCTGGCCACAAGGTGGTGACTAAGAAATAATCATCCTTTAAAGTGGTATTTAATAGATATGGCAGTATCTTTATCTGCCTCCAAGAAGATCATATGCCTTGATGAGGGTAGGATGGCTAGAGGCAAGGTTTCATTCGACCCTCGATGTGCTGAGGAATATTATAATTTGATGTCAGATTTTGCCTTGATTAATGGTACAGGCATAACAAAACAAATTAATTGGTTGATGAGAATCTGGTGAATCTTAATGTCATGATTGATTGATGATATTTGCTGAGCATCTAGTGAAGAGATGTCATTTTTGTCATCAGATGGGAGGTTAGGAAAAATTAAGTTTTAGATGGTCAACATCCACATGAAAATGGAATTATAAAATTTCGGCTTACATGCGCATGCAATTTTCCTTACATTAAGCCTTTTCAGGACATTTCCAGTATTTGTGTCTCCCAAATGGGAGATATGAAGCATTCTCTCCTTGTGGAATTGTGTAATTGCAATCTCTATATATGTGCTCTTTGTATGCCTCCTATCTCATTACTTTAATCCCCATATGATTTGCATACCATTTGGGATAGACAAATGGATTGTGCCTGTGCCATAGAGCTGTGGAAATGCTCAAACCCTGTGGTTAACATTGTGCTAACGGGTTTCCAAGCATAACCATATGATGGAAAATTCGAGTTTCATTCTGACGTGTAATTCGACATTCACAGTTTGTTTCTGAAAAATTGAGGAAGTATGTGCAACTAACTTGACATTTCTGGCAGGTGTTGGATGGTCAGATGTTAAAAATCTGGACGAATCGTGCGGCTGAAATTGCTCATAATGGTTGGTTTTGGGATTACTCTCTGATTAGTCTGACTATCGACAGTGTGACTCTGTCCATGGATGGAAGGCGTGCAACGGTGGAGGCTACTCTCGAAGAGTCAGCTCGCCTCACTGATGTTAATAATCCAGAGCGAATTGACTGATACGATAAGATCTACACCACTAGATATGAACTGTCCCATGCCAATTCAGATTGGAAGATTACTAAAGGCTCTGTCCTTAAATCGTAGTTGATTTTGAGTGGTTTGCTTTGTAAAGTACTTCATTAGAGCATGGCGATGTCAATAATGACATTTCCTTAACCACTGATCCATAATGGCACAAATTAGTTGAATCTTTCTTGTTCTTGAAAGTGATGGGGCCGGTGTTGCATCTTGTTCTTGGGGCGGTCATGGGATTGTTCAGCTGGTATGTTCATCTTTTCAAAGTGATGGCTTGCTTCTGCAGATGTTTTATATGCAGGCTTTAGTTCCCATAATTGCCGTTATATTTGAAAAAAAAGTCAGAAAAAACCGAAAATCCGAACCGAACCGAACCACTTATACCCCTAAAAAAAGCTACAACAAAACAGCTCTTGCATGAAACGCAGGATACCAATAGCTTTGCCTTCTAATCATCTCCAAATGTGTGGGGTAAGTACACTAAAAGTGCTATTACTTTCATACAACATTTACTTAAAATGTTGTAACTTTTTTTCACTCAGTTGAGTGCTGTAAATTTGAAAAATCAATCATTTAAGTGTCATTGGCAATTTGTTTCACCAAAAAATCCAACATGGATGCCAGTTATTGCATGAAATGCAAGATATCGATAGCTTTGCCTTCTAATCGTCTCCAAAATGTGCGGGATAAATACACTAAAAGTGTTATTACTTTCATACAACGTTCACTTAAAATGTTGTAACTTTTTTTTTACTCACTTGAATGCTGCAAATTTGAAAAATCAATCATTTAAGTGTCATTGGCAATTTGTTTCGCCAAAAAATCCAACGTGGATGTCGGTTGTCCTACATAGCATTGTCTGTACTAACGTGGATAATTAATAAAAAAATCAAAATTAAAAATATCCACAAAGGATAATTTGCTGATAATGACATTCAAATGGTCGATTTTACTCTAATGTTGCATTTAAGTGAGCGAAAAAAAAAGTTATAATACATAAGATAGCTCCATATAAAAGTTATAGTACTCTTATTGTCCTTATATGGCATTTTTATGTATAAATGAAAAGGTTGGGGAGGGCCAATATAGCTACCCCTATGAACCTTACCATAAAGGTCCCACTTAAACAAATACCTTACATTAATTAATTTTTCATTAGATGTATTAATAGAAGGTGATACTATATATATATATATATATATATATATATAACTAGGTACTTCTCATGAATGAGACTCATTGTATATAAAATTCAAAATATTTTAAATTTAATTTTCAACACATATTGAAATTAAAATGTAATCAAAATAATTATTATCTATTGATTATGAATTACCTCATTTGCCTCTCCTTTTTCCTAACAACCATATCGCCCTTTAACTGTAGAAATCCATCACTCTCTTTCCTTATTTTAGTCACATCAACTCAAATATAAAAAAGTATGTTAAGTTTAGCATTTAAATGAGCAAATTATGTGAAAAGGATAAATGCATAAAAAGGGCAAAAGAACACTAGAAGTGCTAAAACTTTTATATGGCGCTTATTTTGGTGCCACAAGTTTGAAAAAATGTTCACTTGAGTTTCACTTCTAATTTGGCCGTTGGAAAAGTTGATGTGGCCACCGGCAAACAATATTTTAATAGGTTTTAATATTTTTATTAATTTTTTGAATTTTTCTCTTTTTTTCCTCTAGGGCTAGTGAGAGTCATCGGCGACCCTTGCTAACTGTGGAACCCTCTCCCAAATTGGGCGAGGGCCGCCTCACCCTTGGCCACAAAGGCCCTAGGCAAGGCCGTCAGAGCTTTGCTGGCCGCTAGCAAAGGCCACCGCGGCCTTGCCCACAACTGGCAAGGGTCATAGCAGTCTTGCCCAGGGCCTTTGTGGTCAGATTTGGGTGAGGACCGCCTTGCCCACACTGTAGGCACCGTGGATGAGGCTGTTGGGTCCTCACCAACCGCTAGCAAGGCCGTGACGATTTTGCAGTGGAAGGTTACAGAACATGTAAACCCCTAGACAAGTGGTGTGGTAATAATACAACAGGACGCTCATATCAAGACCAGCGGAGGGAACGGACAAATGAAATTCATATAAAACACGCATCATCACATCGAAAGCCAAGAACTAGCGCCCTTCGCTAATAATCCTTTAACTCGCAATGAACAAAAACAGCACTACCAAAATTAGGACACAGGTAACAAAAGTTGGCCAAGGCAAGTCGCCAAGCATAACGCACATCAAGAGACTACATTTGACATATCCAAGAACAGTAGCGATCATAGCAAAGGCAAGTCGGAAACTCGGGTCAACATCTTGCCTTCGCATCTCAAAGATTAATTTTTGTCGAGCGATTTTAATCGATGCGCACATAAGCATAATGCCTGATGCATCGAGAACGTTGGTTGAACCTATAGAGCTATGCCTCTCCCTAATGAGCTGACGCAAGGATTGCTCAAGCAAATCAAGACCTTCATTGGTTTGAGCTACGTGCTCCAACACATTCCTTGGAATAAATAAAAATAAATTGCTTATTAGACAACCGTTTTTCACAGAAGCGCAAACAATAAAAATCAAGAAGAAGCATATTGATAGATTAACAGACAAAAGAATATAGGAGATTTGTAAAGGTTTCGTGATTTTAGTATGCAGCATTGAAGAGGACGAGTTCACCTGATCTAAGGAGAGTGCGGATGGTTTCCGAACAAAACAGCATGAATTTCCTCAGAGTCCTCCAACTCACTGAAGGAGGTGGTTAGACTACAGAGATGTTGTGGTGCTTACCTCCGAACACTGGTATCGGCTGAGTTGTTGTTTTCCATTGATCTCCGAACAATGCGTGGTTACTTTCTTCTTTACCTCTACAACATGTCTTATAGACGATGCGAAGATCTTGCATTGGAAAATGAAAAAAGGGAGATCCTCGAGTCAAATAATGGGGGGAAAGATAGAGACAAGTTTTGTTCTTTTGTCCACAAAACCTTTTTACAACTTTTTAAAGTTCTGTCCTAGTTTTGTTCTTTTGTGCACGAAACTTTTTTACAACTTTTTAAAGTTGTGCAGAGCAGTACTTGTCCGTCATTTCTCCCATCATTTGACCTGAGGACCTCCCTCTTCCTTTACTTCGCCTTCGCATCATTATCTGGTAGACATTTTTGACCTGAGGGCAAATAGAAATGTTCCGTCTTTATGAAGTCTGTAGTTTACCGTGCAAAAATGTCTACCATACGAGGATCCAAAAGAAAGAGGCGTTGGGTTAATTAAGAATTGAGTTAATGCCACGAAAAACCTTAAATCAGCACACTGATGATAAATTTATCAAAAATTAAATTTTTAACCTTAAAAAATTCAAAACTAATACACTTATGACAAATCCACTCCAAATTAAATCACAAATTAGTTCATTTGTGACAAATTTACATTCCATTAGTTTTTGTTAAATTTTACCATCAAATTATTAAATTGAATGACATACGACAATTGACGAGTGTATTAATTTAAGATTTTATCCCCTGATATGTCATATGTGTATTGATTTATAATTTTTCGTGATATTAATATAATTTAATGAAAATTATTGAGGATAAATTTATCATAAATTATCAATTTCGATTTTGTTATGATTATTGGGTAAATTTATTAAAGATGTATTAATTTGAAATTTTTCGTTGTATTAGTCTTAGTTACGGAAAAAAAAAGTCAGATAAAATAACGTCAGCGCATCTTAAGTAGGCATTGTTAATGCACAAAATCCCCTCCACTTGATTTTGTCCTGAATGCTTAAGCCGGTGGGAAAAGTGGCGGCCGTGGGCCACCCCCACGTCACATGCTCGAATTTAGCGGCAATTCGCCCAAAGTAACGGATCCCATATAGAATATTAAAAAAATAAAGTTAAAATCATGAACCTAAAGTTAGAGACACAAAGAGAAGGGGGAGACGGGATAAAAAGTGGCATCAGCGCTCGGCCGTCGGACCTACACGATTATTAATTGCTTCGACGATCACGGGCTCCAAATTCGGCCCAAAAAGGATTGGGACCGTTAGCCCTTTACCACACGATCAGCCATCTAAGAAGCACCAATACTTCCTGAGAGCTTTCGTATTGTGTCTGACACTTTGACACTCTCTAATATTTTTCGACATTCAGTCAATACATGTTGAAAAATCCAACACTTAGTTAACTCTCCTCAACGCTCTCTGACATTCAAGTTGCGAATTCTAGCACGTAAGTTTAGAATTCCAATAAGTGATTTCAACATGTATAGGATTGATTCTAAAAATTTTCTATAAATAAGAGGTCAAAATATAAATATGTAAAAATAATAAATGGGAAAGAAGAAAAACTCGATCTTTTCTTTTCTTTTGACTTACTTTCCATGACACACAATTTACCCCAAAGTTTTTTTATCTTCTTTTTTGACATGCGCTAACACGCGAGTCCAAAACGTTGATTGCTTGTTTTTTCCCTCCAAGTTTTATGGATTATTAAAATTGAGTTGAATTTGTCAAATTGAAACAATGAATGCTATTAACAAATGGTGAATTTTTTTTTAGTGTAAATTCAATTTAAACTCTTTATTATTATTTAATTATTTGTAATTTGAAAAAATTAATTTTATCGAAATAATCGCAAAAATGATAATTTTTCATGCATATAAAAAATATACATTTAATATACAACATGTCCCAACGTGTCGGAATTCACTATTTTTTTAGAAATAACATGTTAGCATGTTGCGTCATGTTGTGTCATGTCGTATGTCACATGTGAGTATTGGTGCTACTTAATCAGCCAGCATTGATCGTGCCATAAAGTGCAAAAAATGTGATGGACCGTCACTCGATAGGTAGAATACCGAGAGTTGGCATAGTCTTGCACAAGAGCACTTTCTATTACTCAGGAAATTCTATCCATCTTTAATCTCTTCTAGTCTTGTTCTTGACAAACAAACGGCCATTCTCTCCTCCACACAGTAAATGCCACGACCAAAAACTTCTTCGGACATAGGGATGAACATTTCCCTTTTTATGCCAACAAATCCAAAGGAGTATTTTCTTTGACAAGACTCAGGAAATGTTCAGACATACTTTCATATCCCTCAATAATTTTCTCGGGCGAAGTACCTTAACAATGGAACAATCCTTCTAAGAGATGTTAACTGTTAAGAAATGATTACTTTTTTTTTTTCTCATATAATGTCTTATACAGTGCCTTGCGCTTAATTATATTTACGTCGTGCTGTCAAATCTAGAGACGTTCTCCGGCACGTACTACAGTTCTGATTGATCTCCTCTGCTCCATTTAGCCTCTACACTAAACCCTGAAACAACGCAGCACTTGCAGCAGAGGCGAGCTCAGAGGCAAACGAAGACGATACTCTCTCTCTCTCTCTCCCCACATCTTTAGGGTGATCATTATAGCTATGTAAGCGAGGACTTCTTCCTGGAGACAAATTCAACATCCCTTGTTGTTGTCATACCAAGTTGAAGAATGACCGGCCACACTCCAAAAGCTTAAATTGTCACAAGACAGGGTTATGTCTAGAAGAGGAGAAAGAAGGGAGTGTCTCTATGGTAGTGACTCCTCTTGCAAATGAACCTTACAGGATGTTTGATACTTCTTCCAACTATAGAATTTTCAAGAAATGTACTCTTTTTTTTCAGAGAAGCAAGCAGTTGTGTCGGAATTTGCCAAGATACCGTACAGGGTGAATTGTTGTCTCTCAGTACACATTGGAAAAATGTTAGATCACATGAAAATATTACAAATTGAAGACGGTGGAAAACCATTACAAAAGTAATGGCTTTCGTAAGTTAAAATCTATTGAAATATCCTGCGGTTCATGCTTGTCGGCTGAATTATTGTTTCCCATTTAACTCCGAGTTTCGTGTGATTAATTTCAGCCTTCCACCTCGGAAACAAAAAACTTGATGGGAGCCTGGGCTTTGGCACATACATTTTTTGTAGACGATGGGGAGGAGCTTCACCTGCGGAAAAACTCGCCAAGAAATATATTCAGTTAGCCCCTAATGGGCTCCTCTTTTGCAAAAGACCCCCTGCATCTGAGTTTGTCTCAGATGGCCCCCTACACTTGACAAATATATATCAATTAGTCCCCGATTTCGGCTAGAGGTTCACACGCATCTCACATACACTTACATTCTCCGTTTCCAGCTCCACCTCCATTCCGATGATATCTCACCTTTTTGAATTTGGAATTTTGTTTTTTAAGTGTGTTTCTCTTCGTCAGCAGGCAAAAGAGTTGCGTTGTTCTTCAATCACGCATGGGAATGGTTGTTTAATCTGGTGCACTGCTGTAATTTGATGGTTCCTCTTCAGCTTGAGGACGGTAGGGATTTAATAGTTATGGTTTTTATTTTTCTTGGTATCTGAAAGTCGAGATTTTAGTAGAGGTATGCATTGAGTCCGGTTGGGTCCGATTCAACATGGGGGAATTTGACCGACTGGTTTGAGGTCAATTCTGGGGAGAATCAGTTTGGTTCCCGATTTTGCAAACCTTAAAGCGGCCTAGGACTGGATTGGTTCTTAGCTCCAAGGTTGGGTTTGCTGGTTCTACTTGAAAATCATTTCAACCTGGGAATCGGGTTAAACTGGTTTTTAAGTATTTTTTTTTTTTTTCAAAATCCTTTGCAACCAAGTAGAATCGAATTGCGTCTTCAACGTGAAGAAACAATAACTTAACCACTTGACAAATACATGTTTCTTGCAACTTTTATATTATTATAAGAATTTGATTTTTTGCAAAATAAAATGAAGAAAAAGTTTCCCAGTAGATGCACCCCTCGTTAATCATTATGTATTTGACTTTGAATCCTTTGATATGATTAATGTGTAGCATTTTGACTATTGAAGCTAGTTTAAGGCTCTTATTTAAGAAAATAAGAGCACTTTAGGCTCTTGTTTAAAATTTTTCCTATTTATTTACTTATAGATGTTACCATAATGTTACATCTGAAGTGCGCAAAGAGATTAATTGAAGTTGGGCCCAAGAATAGACGTCGAATTGTTCATAGTTCTCAATTTTTTAGAAAATTTAAAATGAATAAAAATGAGCATTACTTATGGTCTATTTGTTTTGCTAAAAGCCCATATTTTGTAAAATATTTTTGAAAAAATGATTGTTTGTAACTCTTGTAAAAATGTATGATTGAAAAATATTTTTTTGTTTTATAAAAAAATTTAGAAATAAAATTATTGTCGATAATAAAAATATATTTATTATTAATTATTATGAATAATATAACCAATCATTTTTAGGAAAATATTTTTTAAATCATTTGTTTTTCTCACAACAAACAGAACCTTACACTAATGAAAAAAAAGAATCTAAGACTTGTTATTAAATTCCTCAATGATTTTTTTTTTGGGCCAAGTACCTTTATTGGCTGCACACATTTTTTTAAAATGGTAAGAAATGGTCTGTTTTTTTAATAAATGGTCCTATACAACACCAAGCGCTCAATTTTATTATTGTCATACCGTCAGATCAAGAGACTGTCTCCTCCTTGTGCACGGTTAAGATTGAATCCCCACGCGACACAAGTGGACTTGACCCACAGACAAGACTCGCAGCCCCTAACCCTAATCGAAAATCCGATTCGGTTCGGTTTTTCGATTTTCCTATTTTTGCCTTATTTATTGGAATCAAAGTGAAGAAGAGGTTAGAAAAAAGAAAGATTTTAAATTAATTATTCAAATTTTATTAAGAATTTAAGTTCAATTTTGGTTTGGTTTGGTTAACCGAACTAAATCAGAAAAGTTAACGGTTATTTTTCGATTAACTTAACCGAATCGAAAACTCATGAAATTTCGGTTTGATTTTGATCTCAGTTTAATTTTCGATTTAATTCTTGGCATCCCTAATATAACGGGAATAGATCTAGAAGAGAAGAAAGAAAATGATTTTGCATGCCATGTTACTTGTAGATGGTAAATGGTGCGTCAACTGCGACACCAGAATGGGGCTTTTATTTGGGGAAGAAGGCGGAATGCGGTCTGGATCTTGCCGCTTCCACTCACTCTCAAACATATTTACATATTGTTTTGGCTTTTTTTTTCCAAATAAAAAAAAATGAAGATGGACTTTTGTGTTTCTTGTGTATTATCCAATAGCTTATTATTGCATACCATGGGGTTGGTCTTCTGAAATATTTCGCACGGATGAATTGTTCAAATTATTAGGAAATTTTGCTGTACGATGGTTAACATATTTAATCAGGTACTTATGCTTTGCATCATTTGTTAATTTTGTAATTATTATCAAGTGGAAGGAAATTATATATATAAAGAATATATAAACCCTCTACATAATTGATGCATGATATTTTAATATATATAAAAAGTGTTCAAGGTAAAAACACAAGAATCGAACCTAGCAAACACCAGGAGGACCAGACCTCACCGCTGAAAGGTTACACAAGCAGACCAAAATTCATAGGAAACGCACGTCGTCAGGAGACCAGAAGACCCCTGCAGACACCAGGAGGACCAGACCACCAAAATTCAAAGAAAATGCACATCATCAGGAAGACCAGATCACAGCAAACACTAGAACTACAGCCACATCGAAAGAGAGAAGTCGCCCTTCGCTAATTAATCTTTGGATTCATGATTAATGTGAATGGGATCACCAAAATCAGGATGCTCATGATGGAAATGGGCCAAGGCATCTCATCAACCAAAGCACACGTTTGAAGACTACACGAGACACGTCCAAGAGCAACGGTGATGAGAGCATGTAGAAGTTGGAACCTTGAGCCCATATATTGCCTTTCCATCGCGAAGGCTAATTTTTGCCTGACTATCTTAATTGCCACGTAGATAAGCATAGTGCCGGGTTCACTATTTATGTTGGCTCGGCCTATAGAGCTAAACCTATCTCTAATGAGCTAGCACGTGACCTTGTACACTATATCCAGATATCTATTAAATTCTATGTCAATTTGTACCGCATGTTCTGCTCTATTTCTTGAATTTAAAACATGGATAGTTTAACCAAAAAAATTGTGCTTGTACTATGGATTCTAATGCAACAATGAAGAGGACGAGTTCAGAGTGTTTCTAAATAAGACACCATTTAAATAATGGAACCCACACAGGGAAAATGATTAGGGCTGGGAAGTTCTTTTTCTGGAAAGGAACTCATGCATGAATTTGCTCGCAATCCGCCAACTTAATAAGGAGGCTGGAATACACTCTGAAGAGATGTTGCGGTTCGCCATCGATTCTTGCCTCTGACCACCATGATCGGCTGAATTGTTGTTTCCCATTAAACTCGGAAGCTTTGATGCGAGCCTTCGATTTGGCAAACGTACTTTTATACATGATCGGGTGGCCAGACTTTTTATGAGGTGCACAAAACGACAGGTCTGATGTGCGGGGAGCAAGACTTTGACGAGGGAGCACTTGAAAAGGTTGTACCGAATCACCTCCTACACTTGACAAATATATTACCAATTAGCCACCGACGCTTAACCCCATTGGGAAAAACAGGTGAGATACGCACGCATCATAGGCTACGTATATTTCGCAAAACATAAATGATATTTCTAAAAATGATTAATAATTCAAAGAATTTCAAACGGATACATTTATAATAAATTTATTACAAACAAATTTTGGAAACTGGTTTTTCCGATCCAATTCATGGTTCCACCTTGGAATCGGATCGGATCGGAAACCAATCACTCCTATTAATCTTTATGTAAATGATGTTTAATTCTTTGATAATAATTTATATGTAGCATTCAACTATTGTTTTTCAACCTCTAGGACACATTCATTTTTGGTTCTCTTCTTTAAATGGATGAGGGACTCTATAGCATGTTCTCATGTTTGATCCACGATCCATTTCAAAATGGATCACCACTTTTCTTTGTGGCACTTATGGATTTTTTTTATGATTATAACGGATGAGGATTATGTGATTCTTTCTGCTGTTGTATGCCTTCCCAGTTTGAGCTCCCTACTCCATTCCATACCCTAAAAGTTAAACTCAAATGCTAATTATACTAGGTGGATGCATCATATGTAAAAGTTTAAATTGTCATATGATGAGAATAAATCCAGAAGAGAAGAAAGAAAATGATTTTGCATGCTATGTCACTTGTTGATGGCAAATGATGCATTGAGTGTGACGTCATCAAAGTGGGGCTTTTAAATGGGGAAGATGGCGGAATTGGTGCCTGGATCTCTTGGACACATATTTACATATTGTTTAGGATTTTTTTTTCTTCAAAAAAATGATGGACTTTTGTGTTTTTGTTGGATTGTTCAATAGCTTTTTATTGCATTCGATGGTGTTGGTTTCCCAAAATCTTTCGCAACGAATGTATTATTTTTCTATAGAATGAAATACATATTTAGTCAGGATCATATGGCTTTCATAGTTTGGTACTTTTGAAATATTGTGATTATTATTAAATAGGAAAAAACATCCTATGGACAAACCATGCGTTGTATTTTTAACAACCATCCTCGTCATAAAAAGTGTTCATAAAGAAATACAAGAGCCAGACCCCAGCAAACGCCAGCAGGACCAAAACCCATAAAGCACCGGGACACCAGCAGCACCGGAAGTTTACACAAGCAAGACCAAAATTCACAGCAAAATACACATGCCCAGGAGGAACAGAACCCAAGAAACGCCAGGAGGACCAGACCTCACCACTGGAAGGTTACATAAGCAGACCCTAATTCATAGAAAATACACATCACCACGAGAACCAGACCCCTGCAAACAGCAGGAGAACCAGACCACCAAAATTCAAAGAAAGTACGCATCACCAGGAGGATCAGACCCCAGCAAACACCAGACCCTCAGCCACGTCGCAAAGCCAGAAACTGTACCCGTTCGCTAATTAATCCTTTAAATCGTGATGAACACGAACGCGATAACCAAAATCAGGATGAACTCGATGAAAATGGACCAAGGCATGTCACTAAGCAGAGCGCACATTTGGAGACTGCACGAGACACTTCCAAGAGCAACAAAAATGAAAGCATACGGAAGTTGGAACCTCGAGCCCATATCTTGCATTCCCATCTTGACGGCTAATTTTTGCCTGACTATCTTGATTACTGCATAGATAAGCATAGTGCAAAATTCACCAGAAATGTTTGCTCAACCTATAGAATGATGCCTATTCTTGATGAGTTGACTTATGGCCTCATTGAGAGTATCGAGATCTTCATTATATTATGCCGCAATTTGAGCTATATGATCTGCTCCACTTCTTATATTTAAAATTAGCAAACAATTTGTTATACATCCGTTTTTACAGAAGATTAAACAATAAGGATCGAGAATAAACTCATGGAATACATAACCAAACACCCCCAAAAAATGTGGACAATTTGTACTAGTACTATGTGTTCCCAATGGAACATGAGAAAGGACAAGTTCATCGTACAGATTGTGTCCGAGTAAAAACAGCATTCACATAACGGAACATACACAGCGGACATGATCAAAGATAAGGAAGTTCTTTTTCAGGAAATGAACTTAAAACAGCATGAATTTGGTTGCAGTCCTCCAAGTTATTGAAGAAAGCTGGACTATAGAAAGTGAAGTGTCGTTGCAGTTAACGGTTGATGCTTACCTCTGATCACCAGGGACGGCCAAATTGTTGTTTCCCATTAAACTCCGAGCTTTGTGTGATGAAACTCTTCCTTCCTCGTCTGGAACAAAACCTGACGCGAGCCTACATTTTGTAGACGGGGCAAAGCTTTCAGTATGCAGAAAAACGCCAAAAGGGCACAAATTGGTTACGATCGTCCATGAATTTGCACCCAAGTTACTTTTCTGCCTTATTGCCTTTAGACGTTTCTGCATCCTCTTTGCGACCAAAATGATTTTTGCCTTATGACGTCACAAGGCAAAGCTTCAAACATTTTGGTTTCTTCTGCCTCCTCTTTGCCTCATGACCAAAATGATTTGGGTGCAAATTCGTAGACGATCATAATCAATTTGGGCGATCAGAAGGCAAAGCTTCAAACATTTAGGCGTTTCCTGTATCCTCTCTGCCTTACGACCAAAGTGATTTGGGTGCAAATTCATAGACGATCGTAACCAATTGGCGCCCAGAACATTTTGGCATTTTCAGACAAAATGGCTAGGCTCTTAAAAAGCTCCTTTTTTTATGACCAAAAAAACAGCTCCCTTTTTGCAAAAGACCCCCTGCATTTGAATTTGTCTCAATTGACCCCCCTACACTTGACAAATATATATCAATTAGGCCCCACCGTGTAACCCCGGTGAGAGAAGTGACTGGCCAGAGATGCGTGTGCATCTCACGTGCACTTACATCCTCTGTTTCCACCTTTATTCTACTGATATCTCACCTTTTTGAATTTGGAATTTTGTTTTTCAGGTGCGTTGCTCTTCGTTGGCAAGAAAAAACTACATTGTTCTTCAATTACGCATGGGAATGGTTGTTTTATCCGGTGAGCTACTGTAATTTGATGTTCCTCTTGAGTTTGAGAAGGGTGGTGTAATAAAAGGTATGGTTTTTATTATTATTTCCTCGGTTCTTGAAAGTCGATATTTGAGTAAGGGTGTGCATTGGATCCAAGTCAGCTTGGATTGACTAGTCCAAGGTCGGTTTTAGAGAGAACCGGTTTAGTTCCCAATTCCGCGAACCTTAAAGCTGCCAAGGAGTAGATCGGTTCTAAGTTCCAAGGCCAAAATTCCTTATTCTACCGAAGATCATTTCAACCAGAGAACTGAGGTTGAACCGATTTTCAAATTTGTTTTTTTTCTTTTTTTAAATTCCTTTGCAACTAAGGAGAATTGAATCGTGTCTTCAACATGAAAAAACAACACCTTACCACTTGACAAACATATCTTTCGTTTTGTTGGACAATGGTGCAACTTTTCACAAAATAACATAAAAAAATTGGGTCCTTTCTCAGGTAAATGCATTGCTCGTTAATCATTATGTATTTGACCTTGAATTATTTCGTACTAGCTGATGTATAGCATTGGACTATTGAAGCAGGAATTTTCACAAGAAAAGTGAATTAATGTTAGGCAATATGATCGGCAAAGGGAATCGTACATATATTTCTTAAAGTGGGGCGGCCAGCAAGGGTGGCAACCTCATCGGACTGCCAGCGTAATGTTGGGGTCATGTAATTGCTAAAGAAATTCGCACTATTTTTTTTTTTTTTAGGACATGCATTTTTATCCTCATGAGATTAATTGTAATAGATATTCCGATCTAGGTGAGTTAATGATAGAAGCAATAAGGAACAAGGTAAACTAAAAAAAAAAAATGTTTTAACATTTTCAAAAAATTCCTTTTAAAATTAAACCTAAAGTATAATCTGAATAAACTCCATTACACGTCCATTCACCGGCATATTAATGTAATAATATATACAGTGTGGCAAAGAGATTAATTCAAGTTGGGCCCTAGAAGTCATCAAGAACTAGGGGGGATGGAACCACTACCACTACTTAAGGTTGGAGGCGAGGATGCGGTGGGGAGCGTTGCAGTTGCAGAATTGAAGGGCCTCCGGCCTCGTATGGGATGCGGACCACCGTCCGATTTGTGGGCTCAAAGCTCCTCCAGGTGCTGAAGTAGATGAACGATTTTTTTCTGCTAACCTTGTGTCGCGAGTCAGTAGTTCCTTCGCCGCGGATAACCAATACGATGCTAGGCTTTTCTACTATAGTTGTTTTAGAGAACAAAATGGCAAATGACCTTCTTATATGAGATCGTATCATGCCCAGCTTAACTCAGACGTCTAGTCCATTAAGAGAGATTATAGATCACTTTAGGCTCAACAACTGGTTTCAGCCCGTTATGGTCTCATTAGGAGAGTGGTATTAACTCATGACCAGTTTGTACACTAGAAGTTAATTCTGTCTTCAGAACTCCTAAATAATAGAATCATTTTATCCTAGAACTTCTAGCACCAACTGTCCACTCACTCTTCACCCGTAACCCCTAGCTCCACTAATAAGGGTCACGAGTACGGGAGGATTCACGTATTGTGACACTTGGCTTTGGGTTCGATTGAGAGAGAGAAGAGGAGAGAAAAAGTCAAAGGAAAAAAAAAAATCTCTTACAAAAATGTATAGGTGATTCTTCATGAAAAGTTTAAATATAAATTATTATCCACAATAAAATTAATTTTTGTTAGTTAATTGTTACTATAAACGATATAACCAATTATTTTAATTACGCTAATTAAGTCATAATCTTTTTGATGATTTACTAATATAATCCATCAAATCAATTTTGGCCGAAAATTGTTGACATAGATATTAGTTGTCTTATGTGGTGACGAGTGTAGACGCAAATAATATTTTAAGTTTGTTTTTTTTTTTCTTATCTTACCTTTCCCTTTTTCTTCCCCACTATGGCCAATGAGGTTGCTAGCAAGGGTGTCACAGCCTCACCTAGCTTGACACCCTCACTAGATGTTGATGAGGGTACAAAGGTCCTCGCTCACAATCAGTGAGGGTTGCGACACTCTTGCCCAAGTGCCATTGGCCCTTGCCTGTGACCAATGACCTTGCAACCTAGAGTTGTAAAAATAAAGCTAAAAAACAAAGAAAGAAAGGAAAAGAAGAAAAGGGAAAAATATTTAAAAAATCGCAAAATTTGTTAATTCCAGTGCCGATCGTACCACGTAAAATGACTGATGTGCATAACAATAATTTCCGATCAAAATCAGCTAAATAAACTATATTAGCGGAACATCAAAAGAATTATCACTTAATTGGTACAATTGAAATATTTAGTATTAAATTGATATAAATACAATAAATTTTAAAAAAAATTGATATTTTTCTGTGGCATTATAACTGGAAAAGGAGAAAGAATAGTGTTAATGTGGCCGTGCCTCTTCATGCGTGTCAACCTCAAGACGGTGTTTGATTTTTTTTTTTAACTATAGCAGATTTGAGAATGTACTTTTTTCCAGAGAAGTAAGCACTTATGTCAGTCTTTGCAAAGATACCGTGAGGGGGTGAAGTTGCGAAGTAACATCTGATGAATGCAACAAACCAAGCGACGGGCAATAGAAAGAAATCCCGGATTCCCAACGTGAAGGCCGCTATTTCCACGCCTCCATGTGCTTATCCAGCGCCCTCAAAAGTCAAAACCTTAAATTGCCAAAAGAACCGTCGGTGGGTCCCGCGATCTCCACGGGGCATCAAGAGTAGGACTGTGCAACCGGACCGGGTTGACCCGGGAACCGGACCGGACCACCCGGAAAAACTGGTTCGGGAACCGGTTCCCAGTGAAACCGGTCGGGGAACCGGTTCCAGCTTTTCGGAACCGGTTGGAACCGGTCCGGGAACCGGTTCCACTAGAAAACCCACCCGGCCCGGACCGGTTTTTTTTTTTTTTAAAAAAAGAAAGAACAAAATATGGCAATTTGAAGATGCACAAATCGAGCCCTAGCTTCTTCTCTCCCATCGCTGCTCCTTCCCCCCCCNATTGTTTCCTTCATTATATCAAGATGATCCTCTTAACTATTTTCCTTGTTCTTCAAACGATTGACAGGCTAAGGGATCGTCTTGTCAAAATCATCACTGATTACAGGACTGAAACATCTCTCAGACACGGGTGCAACGATATTCTTAAGGTAAACGGTGATTTGCAATATGGAATCCCTTCCATCAAAACCACTTCCAAAAATGCTTAATATTACTCTTCGTTTCTTAAAAACGGCAGGCGGATTGTGTCAACCTCTTGGTAAAGTACTACAAAGAAGCAAGACATGCTGTGTATTTGAGTAATGAAGAAGAAGAGGCTCGAGCAAAGAAGAGTGATAATAAGGCTTACCGGGAACCAGAAAAATCGTCCAGCCTGAGAACTACAGGGGTAAAGTCCAAAACGAAGGGAGCTGCAAGATGTTGCATTTGTTTCGACCCCTTCTCCATCCGAGATGTGTCTGTGGTCGTTTTCTTTTGCTGTCATTCGTACCACATGAGTTGTCTTACGGATTCCACATATACATTTAGTGGCAAAAAAGGGACTAAGGAAGCTTCCTCAGATCCCACGTCACATTATGGTTATGAGTACGAGTATGACGATGGTGATGAGGAAGATGAGGACGATGACCAGAAGGGTACCAACCACATGCGGTGTATATTATGTACTACTGCTGCCAGTTGAGTGTGTCCAGCGTGTGCTTGTCCTGGCATGAGAGGTTGTTTTGTCTCAGTCTTCCATGCCTGTAATTTTTTGTGTGCCACAGCGGCTTTATTGGTTTATTTATTTTGTGGGGGCCTTCTTGTTTTTCTTCGGTCTCTACTGATCAAGTGTATCATAGTGCATTTTGCCGACTCTGCTTCTGGCATCATCATGATGCCTTGAAGCTATTTATAGAATGCGAGGACATAGGCGTGCGAGATTGAGAGGTTACTAAGAAGGTGATGTGCTGAAGATGCCGATTTCGACAGCCTTGTGGAGCAATGTCATGGATAGTGAACTGCTCTCAATTGATTATCGTGCCACCGTGGCTGCTTGCACCGTTTAAAAGAAAAGTAAATGCAAGGTCGATCTTCGACAAGCAGCAGAGGTGCAGCAACGAGCCGGGTGTGCTTCGGTCATGTTTAGCCAGGTGTAAAAATTAGTTATTATCATGTCGAGGTGATCACTTTTGTAAATTATGTGGCTCGGCTTCAACCGAAGGGAAGATATCTGGGGGTAGCTACGGCTGCATACTGCGGTGCTGGTTCTTTTTAATTATTATCATTCATTTGGGTGGGGTAAGTAGACAAGGCCGCGAGAAAGAACAGCTAGGACTTCGTGAGAGACATTTTGCGGAAGTTTTATTTTGGTGTTTGTTTGGCTTGTGAGGTTGCTCCTTTGCGGAACTTCTCGATGGACTTTGTCATTTCCTTGTTACAAGGGTTCTTTTTGGTTGAGCAAATTTTTACAGCTCTCTCCTGTGGTAAGCCATGCGTAAGTTATTTATATATGTCGAGTAGGACTGTGCAACCGGACTGGGTTGACCCGGGAACCGGACCGGACCACCCGGAAAAACCGGTTCGGGAACCGGTTCCCAGTGAAACCGGTCCGGGAACCGGTTCCAGCTTTTCGGAACCGGTTCCACTGGAAAACCCCCCCGGCCCGGACCGGTTTTTTTTTTTTTTTTTTTAAAAAGAAAGAACAAAATATGGCAATTTGAAGATGCACAAATCGAGCCCTAGCTTCTTCTCTCCCATCGCTGCTCCTTCTCCCATCGCTGCTCCTTCTCCCCCCCGATCAACTTGCTCCGCCGACTGCCGCTGCTCAACCAACGAGGCGACAATTGCTAGTTTCTTCTTCTCCCCCAACGACGAGTGTTGGGTCCGCGAAAGGTAACCAATTTTTTCTTTCTCTCCCTCTCCCTCTCCCTCTCTGTCCTTGTGTGTGTTTGTGTGATTGTGTCCACTGTCCATGGCGCACTTGCTAAACCAGATCTGGGTCGGGGGCGTTAAGAAGGTGGTCCGCCTCTGGAGCAGGAGTTTGTGGACCTTCGGGGCCGATTTGGGGTTTGGGGGCAGGGTTGGGCTGGGGGAGGTGGAGCAAGAGAAGGACGTCGTCGACGAAGAGCTCGTCGACAGAGGGGAGGTCCGGCTGGGGGAAGAGCTCGTCGGTAGATAAAGTTGCTTGGCATGACTCAAGTGCCTATCGTAAACTTGGCATTTCCATGCTCAGGTTCAACAGGCGTCTCTGACCCAAGCCACTCTGTCTGTCTGTCTGTCTCTCCGTGATTGTTTGGTGTCCTTGCTATTGTCCCCTACCTTCTTGGGATTTCTAGGCAGTCCTCTTATTATGCCAATTAACACCTCTTTTGACTATTAATCAAAGTGAGTAATGATGTTTTAAAGATACTTTAACAGGGTTTATAACAATGTGACTTCTCTTCATTTTTTCTGCATTTATTATGGTTGATAATTGTCCCCTGAGCAAAATGTAGTCTCAACCTTTAGGCACACCTCTTTTATGGTTTAGAACATACTTAACAAACCAGGTGAAGTTATAAGTAAAATTTCCGTCCTTGTACAAAGATATATTTTTGTCTACATACTACATATTTCGTTCATTATAGTCCATCCCTAACTTTTTGCTCCTGGATTTGTTTCTTTTACCTGCTGTTTTGGAGCCTAATACGCCTTATTAGGCTCCAAAACAAAAACATGTATTTAGTAAAGTTAGCAAAACAGTCAGTGGGTGACTAAAATGAGAATAATGTGTACAGGGATGAAAAAATACCTGCACTTCTTGTATCTCTCCATTGTATCTCTTTTCCTTCTTTCTTTCCCTGTATGATTAGGAGCAAGGCAAGAACAAAAACTGGTTTTTGCCTCAGAAAAGACCGGATGGAGAACAAAGAGTATTGCAATAAGAAATGGAGAGTGTACCAATTACGTTAGTCATCTTTGAAGTTCATATTCATTGAAGTTGCCGATTTCACAAGGACTGCTGATGAACTGAAAGTTATAGGTCCTTGATCAATTTTCACTAGAATTTAGCTTCATCGAGATGTCATTTGATATGAGTCATTGTTTATCCCAACCAATCAAAGTACGGTTGTATACTTTTTAGCTTCATCGAGTATTTATCTTGTATTTCCGTTGTTGGTCTTAACATAACAACTACTTATGTCTCTTTCTCTTTTATGTCCTCTTTGATCTCTCTGTTGTATCCTAGTTTGATTTGAAAATTAGCCATTATTTGTCCTGGTCTAGACTGGAAGCTAAGACCATGTACGATGACCTTCTTCTGATGTGCAGGCAACTAATTTAGAAGCTGAATCCCTCTGGGATTAATGATGCTGATTATGTGTTGCCAAAACATGGGTTTTCCAGTATAGGCCGTGGAAAGTATTGTGATATATGGGTTTTAAGCCTTGATCCGCCGGAGTTTGTTTCCAAGAAGTAAAGTTGAACCTTACCCTCGAATCTCGATTTGCTTACGGTCTAGAGCTACGCAGGTAATTGGTCTCCTCTATATTGCTGAAAGCAATTATTTTGCACTTAAATGCAACGTGACATGATTTGACCACCTTTTATTCTGATAATGTTGCCCACTACTGCTAAACTTTCGCATGTGAGTTCCTTCTCATTTGTTAAAATGGAAGTTCCTGTAATTTTTTACTTGGCATGTGAGTTTATTACTTCCTATTGACCAATGGAAATTCAAGTCTCTCTTGTTGCACAAGCATTAAGCAACTTAATATTACCTCAGCAGGTTCATTTTGCCATATTGCAATGTGGTTTGTTTGTAAATTGGTATAAGTTTATATTTCTGATTTTATAGAATTTTGACATTGTTTTATAATTTGTTTTCAGTCGATGGATCACGAAAAAAACATATCAATGGAAGTGGATGGACAAAATGAAATGAGTCCACTCATGGAATTGCCATTCCATGGAGTTAATGAAGTAATCCACGACTGCGAGTGTGACAAACAAGGTGAGCATACCAAACTCTCGTCTTCCTCTAGGTAAAAAGCGAGCTAATCAATCAGAGGTTTGGGATAATTATTCGAGAATCATAGATGAGAAAACACAGAAAACAAGTAAAGTGAAGTGTATTCATTGTGGGATTGAGTATGGATATAATGTTGATCATGGAACTTCTACTATGTGGAAACACTTGAAAAAGTGTAAAAAGTATCCTCATACCGACAAGAAGCAAATGTTGTTTGCACCACGTAACAAAGATGTGGTTGGTGAGGTGGGGGAAAATACTACTGGTGATGGTAACGTTTTAACAACATGGAAATTTGATCAAGAGCATTGTAGGTACATGCTTACTCGAATGATTATTATTGATGAACAGCCTTTTTCTATGGTCGAGCGAGTTGGCTTTCGTGATTTTATTACTGAATTACAGCCTCTTTTCCAACATCTTTCACGATTTACAGTGGCTAGAGATTGTATGAAATTGTATCTAAATGAAAGAACTTGTTTAAAAGCTTACTTTGATAAGCTTAATTCTAGGATTGCATTGACGACTGACATGTGGAGTTCCATTCAAAATTTGAACTATTTATGTCTTACTGCACATTTTATTGATGAAAACTGGAAGTTGCATAAAAGAATCATCAATTTTATGGTGATGCATAGTCACAAAGGTAAGGAGATTGGGAAAATGGTTGAAAAATGCATTTATGATTGGGGAATAGAAAAGAATGTATCAACAATAACCGTGGATAATACTAGTTCAAATGATGTGGCCATTGGTTATTTGAAGGAAAATTTTTCAAAAGAAGGGTTTTTGATTCTGAATGGCGATGCTTTACATATGAGGTGTACTGCTCACATACTTAACTTGATAGTAAGAGATGGATTGAATGAGGTGCGTGATTCTATTGCACGTATCCGAAACGTAGTTAGGTATGTGAGGAGCTCTCCCACGAGAGCAAAAACATTTCAATAATGTATTGAGAGAGTGAGGATTACATATAAAGGTTCAGTCTATCTTGATGTTGCCACTAGATGGAACTCCACTTACATGATGTTAGACACCGCCATAAAGTTCAAGAAAGCTTTTCAAAGGATGGAAGAAGATGATTCATTTTTCTTAAGAGAAATTGACCATGATGCTCCTCAAGATGAAGATTGGGAAAATGCCACCATCCTTTGTAAATTTCTGAAACAGTTTTATGATGCAACTAAAAGGATGTCGGGGAGCTCATATGTAACTTCAAATGAATATTTTGAGGGGATGGCTATGTTGTATAAATATTTGAATAATGCGGTGAATTCTTTGGATCCAAAGCTTCAAGCCATGAGTATAAAAATGAAAGAGAAGTTTGACAAGTATTATGGGAGTTTGGATAAAATAAATATAATGGTGTTGATTGCAGTTGCATTGGATCCTACAAAGAAGTTAACTTATGTGAGGTTCTGTTTTGAACAAATTTATGATGATGAAGCAATAGTTGATAAGATGCATGATAAGGTCAAAGTTGCTTTGGAGCGGTTGTATAAATTTTATGAGCAATCTTTTGTTGGTTCTTCTACTAAAAAAAATAATGATGGTTCAAATGTAAATACTAGTAGTACTGCTTCCAATGCCAATACTGATGACAATGAGTGTGAAATCGAAGAGTGGCATAAAAGCTTTCTCCATGCGAAGAAAAGAGTGATTGATGACAACAAATCTGACCTTGATCGGTATCTTGAAGCCGAAAGTGAAGATGTCCTTAAACTTGATATTTTGATGTGATGGAAGAGTAGTGAGTCAAAGTATAAAATCTTATCTTTGATTGCCCGGGATGTTTTGTCTATCCTCATAACTACTGTTGCTTTGGAGTCGACTTTTAGTACATCAGGACGTGTACTTGATGGTTTTCAAAGTTCTTTAACTCCTAGAGTGGTGGAAGGTTTAATTTGTACTCAAAATTGGTTGAGAGCTGTTCGCGTGTCGATTAATGTTGAAGAGTGCATTGAGAATGCAGAAAAGTTTGAGACCGGTAAGTCGCATATATTTCTTTTTATCTTATAATTCATTCACATAAGTATTTATTGAGTAAGTGCTTTGTTTGATCTCTTTTTTGGTTTTTAGATTTGGATTGTCTTACTGAGGACATTGTCATTGGAAAATAAATCATTTTGTGAAAACTCCAATTTTGTGGTAAGTAAATAGACTTCATTAAACTATAACTTTGCACATGTCTCTAGAGCATAGTTTTTTGTTGATTTTTCTTTGTACATGAATTGCAGGTCTTTGTTAGAGATTTTGCACAAGTGTTGTGGGCGACCGATTTGCTCACCAAATGGAAGAAAGGAATTGGAGTGGGTGTTACAGCAAAGGAGGAGAAAAATGGTTCTATGTCCAAGCATATTCAAATTAACCACATCGACACCTTGCTGTCCAAGCAAATTTAATTTTCTTATTTTTTATGCAAATTAGCTGTGTTTGGTGGAATATTGAATATAATGCAAAGTTAAATTAGTAGTTGTGGGAATTAGGCTAATATTAGACCATGTTTGTTAATAATGTTTATGCAAATTTTTGATTTTTGCACTTTCTTGTCGGTCAAATTAGGATGATTATGTTATTATTTTCTCGCGAATTAATGTAAAATTTGAAATTGTGTAGGATATCAAGTGGTTAAAAAACAGGTTCTAATAAAAACATGGTAGACCTTGTTCCTGGACCGGAAAAACAGGGTCGGGTCCAAAACAAGGTCGGGTACAGGGTCCAAAAAATGGGAACCGGTTAGAACAGGATCGGGTACAGGGTCGAGGTCTGGACCCTACCCACCCTGGACCCGATCACCCCTAATCTTGTCAATGTAAGATACAACTGAAAAGACTAAAGTAAGTATTACGCATGAAGATCAAACGTATTGTTTCTCTGATTTAAACTCTCCCCTTGGATTGATGTAGCTCTCCGACTTCTCTGATTAATGGAGCTCCACAAATTCCGCTGGAGCTCCAACATTCGCACCTTCATTTCCTTGAGCTCTTCCAAGTTGAGCTCTTCAACGGGAGCTTCCTACCATCCCTCACCGTCCCGTCCTTTGGTCACTCCCTTTAGCGTTTTACCTCGCATTGTGTCGGCTTTTACTTGATCAACAAGCTCATCATATTGTTAATTGAGCTCATTAATCTGGAGTCCACGATAGGACTCCACCAGGGTGTCAACACCATCAATTTGCAGATGGTTTGGTCGAGGAATCGGTCTCCAATTGAGTCGATAGATAGATGAGCAAAAGAGTATGGTCTTCCGGTGGGAGAGTATTGCCACTCCCACCTCCGAACCACAAAGGGTGGCAAGCTCGTTTGCTTTTTGGTAGATACCAGATCTATGTTTGGAGATTATAGTGAGCTTCTCTTCCTCCTTTTCAATCTGTCGCATCTTGATTTTCTGTCGTCCTCTTCTCCTTGTTTTTGCCATGATTAAAGACTGTAATCTGAATAATTACANTATAAATCATTTTGTGAAAATTCCGATTTTGTGGTAAGTAAATAGACTTCATTAAACTATAACTTTGCACATGTCTCTAGAGCATAGTTTCTTGTTGATTTTTCTTTGTACATGAATTGCAGGTCTTTGTTAGAGATTTTGCACAAGTGTTGTGGGCGACCGATTTGCTCACCAAATGGAGGAAAGGAGTTGGAGTGGGTGTTAGAGCAAAGGAGGAGAAAAATGATTCTATGTCCAAGCATATTCAAATTAACCACGTCGCCACCTTGCTGTCCAAGCAAATTTAATTTTCTTATTTTTTATGCAAATTAGCTGTGTTTGGTGGAATATTGAATGTAATGCAAAGTTAAATTAGTAGTTGTGGGACTGAGGCTAATATTAGACCATGTTTGTTGATAATGTTTATGCAAATTTTTTATTTTTGCACTTTCTTGTTAGTCAAATTAGGATGATTATGTTATTATTTTCTCGCGAATTAATGTAAAATTTGCAATTGTGTAGGATATCAAGTGGTTAAGAAACAGGTTCTAATAAAAACAGGGTTGGGTCCAAAACAGGGTCCAATGAAAACAGGGTCGGGTACAGGGTCCAAAAAATGGGAACCGGTTATAACAGGGTCGGGTACAGGGTCGAGGTCTGGACCCTACCCACCCTAGACCCGATCACCCCTAGTACCAAACACACTCAACTCATGCACGAACTCTCTCATCCTCACTCTTCCTCTCAAAGCTGAAACCTCTCTCTTTCCTTGTCGATCCTCCTGGCCTCTCACCTTTAACCTCACTCTCGGCTACTCCTTCCTCTGCCAGCCATGCGTGCTTGGGCTCATTCCCGGGCTAGTGTCACTTCATCTTGCCCGTCCAAGCTAGGAACTTCCATTTACTTTCTGTTCATGTCGATCCTGAGGATTCCAGGCTTGAACCATTGTCATAAGTCAAAATGTCGTGGCTTATCTCTCCCTCACGGGCGTTATGAGCCCATAATATTGCATGTAGGCGGATGTTATTGGTGTTTAATGCGCCTTATTTCATCTTAGATCATGTTAAAAATGCTTTTTGCTTGCATTGATGTCCATTTTTCCTTTTGATCCGTGGGTGTGGACTCTCGGCTGATGCCATCTTCAGCTTGCCGAGAGCCCCAAGGCCCAAGGGCCGTTTCGAATCCCTCCCGTCCTCGTTAATGTATATCAGGGCTCCATTTCATGTTAAGAGTATCTTTCTCTTGTATTGAATCGCTCTATATGCTTATTATGTCGTTCGTGAGTAGCTTTTGGTTCCATTAGCGTTCTTTATGCTATTTTGCCTCACATAAGAAATTGTGACTTTTAATTAACTCTATATTTATGCCTCGTGTGCAAATTATACATTGTGTAGGTACATCTAGTAAAAAACATAAATATGGATAAAGCCAACCTTAATTAATTGAATATTCCAATGGAAAAGTTCTAGCTAAAAAATTTATTTTAAAATTTGAAATAATTATAACTAAGACCATCAAGTAAAAATTGTTCTTTTGTCCCAATACTTATTTAGGTTCTTATTAAAAATCAAGAACAAAATTTAGAACTGAACTCGTATTTTCTTAAACTTATTAGTGACTAATATATACTCTAAATATAATTATTATGTGCATAAGCTATTGTAAATTTATACATTCTAACTTCATATATGAATATTTTCAAATTTGCATGAGATAATATAGTCATTCATATCTAAATTGATGATAATGTTGTGCAATATATTATTGTCATATACGATACTTCATCTTATAGTGATGTTTATCTTATAGTGATGTATTCCATGAAATGATCTGACCATGTAAATAATGAATTATATATGAATTTTGCAACTTAATTTAACAAACATGAGGTACATATTAAAAATTGTAATATCCAGTCATAAAGCGCCGACGGTTGAACAGAAAATTTTTGAAAATGATGGAGAAGAAGAAGTTTCGAGGCAAGCTAGTTTTTATTTTTGATCTTGTTCCACAAACCCAAAAATATCAATTTTTCTATGACCATGATTCATGTGGTGGAGAAAGAAGATGGAGAAGAACAAGAATGGAGGAGCCAAAAACAAAGAAGAAAATGAGCAGAAAGATAGTGATATGAAGGAATTGATGAGGAGAGAGAGAGAAAGAGAGTTATGTTTGTTGAAGGGATGTGGAACCAACAATCATGTCGAGAAAGAAAGGTTGTATGTGGAAATAAATTGTTTGAATTTTCAATGGATGTAAATTTTGTAGATGCCCAGTAAAGGGGGTCTCAATTTGTGTTGGACTACACTCTACAAATAAGGGAACTACGTCCACATCTTTCAATTTCTTGAACTGATGGGGAGAGAGAGGGAGAAAGAGGGATTTGTTTGTTGATGGGACGTGGACCCAACAATGATGTTGAGAAAGAAAGGTCGTGCGTGGAAATAAATCATTTGAATTTTCTATGGAGGTGAATTTCATAGATGCGCATTAAGGGGGGTCTCAATTAGGGTTGGACACGATGCTACAAATAAGAGAATTATGTCCACATCCTTTAATTTCTTGAACTAATGGGGAGAGAGGGAGAAAGAGGGATTTGTCTGATGATGGGATGTGGACCCAACAATGACGTCGAGAAAGAAAGGTCGTATGTGGAAATAAATCATTTGAATTTTCAATGGATGTAAATTTCGTAGATGCACATTAAAGGAGGTCTCAATTTGAGTTGGACACTACACTACAAATAAGGGAACTATGTCCACGTCCTATAATTTCTTGAACTAATGGGGAGAGAGGGAGAAAGAGGGATTTGTTTGTTGATGGGATGTGGACCCAACAATGACGTTGAGAAAGAAAGGTCTTATGTAGAAATAAATCGTTTGAATTTTCAATGGATGTAAATTTCGTAGATGCACATTACAGGGGGTCTCAATTTAGATTGGGCACCACTCCTCGAATAATGGAACTAAGTCCACATCCTTTAATTTCTTAAACTAATGCGGAGAGAGGGAGAAAGAGGGATTTGTTTGTTGATGGGATGTGGACCCAACAATGACATCGAGAAAGAAATGTCGTATGTGGAAATAAATCGTTTGAATTTTCAATTGATGTAAATTTCATAGATGCACATTAAAAGGGGTCTCAATTTGGATTGGACACGACTCCACGAATAAGAGGACTGCATCCGCGTCCTTTAATTTCTTCACTTGCATGCACTTGTTCCGCTGACTAACTTGGGCTTCTCTCCATAGGACGGGAACACTCCAACGTCTCCAATCAAATGATATTCGAGATTGATCAAATCCTTTTCTCATTCTTTTCACATCGTGCCTCCTCCACCCACCCAAGCAGTTTTTAACGAGTTATCTTTTCCCAGAAGTCGAATTTGGCAGGGATTACTTTTGACTTTAATATAATTTCATATATCACAAAACCAAACACGTCTTGATCACTAAGAAAACCGTGTATATGTGTAGTACATCCATATAACAATTTTTCTCGAGCTTGGACCCTTGATAGTTGATGGGACGTATGTGTAATTTCATGTAACACATTTTCTTAAGCTTGGAACCTCGCTAGGCAATGCATGACCTCTGAATGCTTACCCGATTGAGTCGATCACCACTAATGTAATACATCTCTTTTATATATACATATATACCGCATGAAATAATTGCACCATGTAAACAATTGAATTGTGTTTGAAGTTTGCGACTTGGTTTGGCAAGTATGGACTACATATAAAGTGACACACAAGGTTCAAAGAAGATGGAGAAGTAGTAGTTTTGGGGCGAGCTAGTTTTTATTTTTGATCTCTTGCCTCTAAAACTATGTATCAATTTTTCCTTCGATCGTGACTCGGTGGTGGGGAAAGAGAAGGATTTGTTTGCTGGTGGAATGTGGTTTGGACCCACCAATCACGCGGAGACGGTGGAAGAACAGTGGCGATTAAAAGTGCAAAAGAAAAGCCTTTGATATCTTTCTGGGTGTAAATTCTCTAGATGCACTGCATATATACGTGATTAAGGGGGTCTCAAATAGGGATTGGCCATCGACTGTTCCTCTAATAATAATCAAAGCTAAGCTTGGGTCCACCTCTTTAATTTTTTGACTTTCCATCCATTTGTTACGTTGACGGACTTAAGCTTCTCTATAAGGCCAGGCGACTCCAATTCTCCAATGAAAAACGATTGTCCCATCTTTTCTCAATCTTAAGTTGATTGTAACCATTGAAATGGTTGACTCTAGATTGACTTGAGTTGCCCACTAAACCGCATTGATTATTTGCCAGGAATTCGGATCGAATGGCAGAGATTTAATGTGTTGTCCATCGTGCCACGAGCATGATGCTTCTCACAATAGACACCCATAAATTGTGATGAACATTATTTTATTGTTGGAAATCAATATAAAACCAATGGGAATCACACACTTTATCACATTTTAAATGGATTTATCACTCCGAATAAGAAAAATTGTTAAAAAAGTCTTAAACTTATTGTACTTTTGTCAATTTGGTACTAAACATTTTCACATTTTATTAATTAAGTCAATTCAGCTAAATTGAAATGTTTAATAGTGAATTGACAAAATTGAAATAGTTGCACTTTGGTGTATACAATTATTCCCTGATCATCGACCCCCAATGAACAAAGTCTTAGAAATGCTACAAAGAGATATTGGTAATATTCAAATGCCTCCAAAACCGCTTATTTACCCACCAAATGAGCCAGTTGATGATGACAAAGCCGAGATGGAATCAGAAACATCCTCAACTTCATCCAGCGCTCCCATAATTTCAGCTAGTTTTCTATTTGGAAATAGCAATGATGTTTAGAGGACCATACCCAATTTGATTGTCATAGCTTTGTTCACCACAATATTGTATTATGTTGGGAGGGAGTTGAGCTAGTTTAGCTCAACAATGTTTACTGTAGAGATTGTATTCTTCTAGCTCTTAAGTTACTGTTGTGTTATTTTACTTTGTATATAGTTTCGCTCTTGCATCCTCCGTCAGCAAGATAAACAAATTGGTAAGGGAGCAAGGACAAAAACGGTGGGGAAAAGAGATGGACATTGAGAATTTTTCTCCCTCGTTATGTGATTTGGTGTAATGCCATTTAAAAAGCTAATTATAACCTGCGATTTGCTACTTAATGTGCTGCTACCCACATATGATTTCTTGAAAGCAACAACTTACGAATTCATTTTTAATAGGGATATCATCGATTTGGTTCGGTTCAGAATCTTTGTAAACTCGAACTGAACTAATAAGGTGCACATTTGAAACAATCCAAATTGAATATGACCCAAACCAAAAATCCGATTTAGATCGGTTCAATTCGGATCGATTTTCAGTTTTTCTTCTTCTTTTTTTCCTTCTTTTTCCGTTTTGCGCTTTTATCCTCCACAAATTTGAAACAACATTCTACCGTCTGATTCAATCTTGAGACCTCCGACGACGTCGGTGTAAATTAGCTCTTAGTCAACCACCCAAATTCTGTTGCCAAAACAAAAAATCCAAATCAACCCAATTTCTTTCCCTGATTTTCTCACAGCTTGACACAATCCATCACCTACTCTTCCTTCTCATCAGATTTTCCCGAGAAAATCAAAGAGAGAGAAATACCTCAACACTTAGAGAGAGAGAGAGAGAGAGAGAGAGAGAGAGAGAGAGAGGGCAAGTTAAAGAAGAACCAAGAGCTCGGAAACAGAGAGACGTTGTACCCTGATTTGAGCTACAAAGAGAACCAGCTTTGACGGGGCTTTATGAGAAGGGACCAAGGAGCAAGAGCAACCAACAACAATGGCCGCGGGAGAAGAGAGGAAACGGCTTTATGTTTTCCTTTTGGATCCTTGAAACCAAGAAGAGAGACGAAGAATGGGTTTTTTTAGCGGCATTTTTGAGAGGAGAGAGAAAGAAGGTTTTTCTTGAAAATTTCGATTTTGATAACCGAACTGAAAATGAAGATGAATTATTTTTCATTAACTGAACCAAATCAAAAATGAATTTTTGTTCAGTTTAGTTTGGGTTGATTTTGGTTTTAGTTTGGTTTTCAATTTGGTTTGACACCCCTAATTTTTAAAGAAAATATCCATATATACGTACACATATGTCTATGCAAGAAACTACTTTTCTCAAAATAGAAAGGAAGAAGGTCCTAAATGAAACAATTCTATGAAGTCTGTATTTGAAGTAACTCATATTCCATTTTAACATAAAAGTATTGACAAGTAATTCTTTGAGGTTTTTTTTTTAGTTTCTTCTTATATTAGGCCATGCTTTATTAGTTTGACTTGATGAACTTTTTCGACTCTTCCCTCTGACTACGTTTACGTGGATTACATTTAACTTCACTATAATTTGATATTCCATCTTGTTCATTAAGAAAAGCATGTCCATGGGCGGTCCATATTGTAACCCTTCTTAAGCTTGGACTCCAGATGGGACGTACGTGTAGGTTCATATAATAAACTTCTTTGGGAAGTGTTCTCTATATGTTCGTCCTATGGGAATTCTAACTAATCCAGTGAATCATCCCTTGGCCAAGTCACTGATTTTCTGTAGAATATTCACCGAAGAAGGCTGCGATACATGCTACCTTATATACACTTGCGAGTTTCCTCTTTGAATCCAGTATGAATCCCTCTTCTTTCCTCACATGACACTCAGCCGCAAGTAGTTTTAACTTTTCATTTGTGGTTATTACATTTAGAAGTCACTCAGCATTTGGCTCGCCGAAATTCTACTTTTTATTCCCCAATCGCAACAAATTTTTATTATCTTGCAATAGATTTACTTTGACAGGAAATCGATCAACTTTTTGAGAAAATATTGAAGGGGCTATCATATAGTCTTCAAGGTTATGTTAGCTCTAATTTAAAATATCAAAAGAAAATAAGATAATTACCGAGCATAAGTACATTAAACTTGTTGGTAATGCACTTAGGTCTTAAAACTTTTATTTTGTGCATTCAAATTTTGAAACTTGCAAGTTTAATGTACTTGTGCCTCTGTAAATTTCGTCAATCTTACAAGGCTGAGGTTGGATCTTTCTTTGATCTTTATTTTATTAATATATATCCTCTTTCTTTGGATTAAAAACAAAACAGGAAAGAATCACTCATGTTATGATCTAAACTTCTTTGATCTTTATTTTATTAATATATATCCTCTTTCTTTGGATTAAAAACAAAACAGCAAAAAATCACTCATGTTATGATCTAAACATTACATAGTTTTTTGTTTTATTTTTTTAATCCTTTGTGGCTTTTAATCAAAAAGCACATCTTAAATTTTACATCCACTATATAGAGCTAATGGGAGAATTAAAGTGAATGACTGTGGCAAGTTTCGGACTTAAATGGATGAAACAAAAATTTTAGGATTTCAAATACATTATCTAGATAATTATTAGGACCCATCTTGTGATTGTTAATGAAAAAAGAGAAAAACCTACAATGATAGAAGCCTCTGCAAGCTTTATTTTTGGATCTTTTACTTTTTTTCCTATTGTGTAAGATATGATATAGTGTTTACTTGGATTCTATGTCATATGAAATGGTGCACATGTGAGTACTTGATGTTAAAATTGGTCGAGTTCTCTTTTAAAGTAGAGTAATGGTAGGTACATCAAAATTCAGTACACTTGTAGGCAGAGTTAAACTTTCAGTGACTCAAATGCAAATTGCCCTTAAGTATAATAGTAGCATTCAATTAAATTGATAACAAATGGTATGCAATATTTAAATATATATTCTGATATTTTACTCTAATCTATTTTGCATTCTCTCCGCAGCCCAGTTGATCATGACACGATTCTTACTCGGAGCACCATATGTGTTGATAATTCTAATTCATATGTAGAGGAGAAGGCACTTCCCCAGTACTCACACGTTTGGTTCAACTTTGGGGAAATGGCTTTGCATTTCCCCAAGTATCTTTGAATAAAGGGGCATTTGGTGAAGGTAAGAGTGTTTGGATACTCATTTTAGTTTATATTTTGTAAAGCAATAAGGTGAAAAGAAAAACGGAAAAAAAAAAGAAAAAAAGAAGAAGAGAAGAATAGAGAGGGTGAGCATGGGCAGGGGCTGGGATCGGGAGAGTTTCGCCAGCGTCGGCCTCAGGTGACCATCAACGGCAACCAAGGGCAACCATCGGCGCTTCACCGGCGACCAATCCCGCAAATCATCCAAGGCCTTGGACTGTCTGGAATGATAAAACAAGCCCCAAAACGAAACCTCTGTACATCAGCAATCTTCCATCTCATCCCCAAGCCTTGCCTCGTCTCTCTTTCTGTGTCTCAATGCTTCGCTCTGCAATAGCGCAGACGCCTTGCTGGACAACACTAACGAGCGGGACGAGTTCGCATGCCGTCCGCGAAGAGCGGCGACGCCTTGCCGGACAACACTGACGAGCAGGGCGAGTTCTCGCCGTCCAGCGAGGAAGGCCCCGTGAAGTAGAAGAGGAAGAGGAAGGAGAGGGGGGGAGGGGAAGTGCCAGGATCGGAATCGTCCTTCGCTGCTGCCGTCGTAGGTGACGGCCACCGAGGGTACGTGGCGCCAAGGACGTGCGGCATCCCTGTCGAAGGCCAAATCTAGGTCACGCATTTGTTGACCTTCACCTTGACTCGCAGCAGACCCGGCAAAGACGGCAACTTCGGCGAGCGGCTCGACGACACGCACGACCCTCGATCTCGACCTTGACGACGACGACCTAGATCTGGATGGTGACCTCAACGATGAACCAGCAAGCCAAGGAAGAAGATGAACAGTGATTTTTTGGGGGCAAAAGAGGAAAACAGCTTATTAACAAGGGCAATATTGAAAAGAAAAAAAAGTTATTAAACCCTCTCATTAGCATTCCAAATGCCAGCATTTGCCCAAGGAAACTTCAAAAAACTGAACCAAACACCTATTATTTTTTCCCCTTTGGGAAAATTGAATCAAACGGGACCATGGCCTAAAAGATCGAAGAGTTTATACAAACTAATAACAACATTTTGCTCATAAAATATTCCTACTATAATATTAAGAGGATAACCCAAAAGTTCATGTACAAATTACGTAGTGGTGGAAACGGATCCTTTTATGAAGGAAAGCTATGAAGTAGCAACAAAGTAGCAATGAAGTAGTTTTGAGCAAATCCAAACCAAAGCCGATGGCCAAGATTTTACCGATGAGGTGACTACCATTGGGAGGATTCACCATGTCAATATAGTCTAACTTAAACTTAGGCACCAAGCATTGAAAGGATGAAAAAAAATAGCGAACCAAATCCAGCTGAAATAACTAAAACGGGCTAAAATTTTATGGACTAAGTCAAGCCGCAAGGTCAAGAACTTCCTTGAGTCTGATTAGTTTCCCCTTTCCTTAAACTCTACTGACATTGTTTTAACACCTAAAGTCCCCCATCGTGAAGATGTTTCTCAATTTTGCCCCATTAGCTTGTGCGCGCAACTTTCTATACGGAACCATCTCCAAATTTTGGCGAACGGATTTAAAACTTGTCAGGTTGATTCAGGACAACATTACTGTAGTTCGGGGACTATTTTTTTTATTAGAAAAATATGAAGAGAGGGAAAAGCGAGGAGTGCACCCTCAAATAGATACGAAAAAAGCTTATGATTGTGTCAAATGAGATTTTCTAGAGAACCTTTTGAGGAGAATGAGCTCTAGTGGTAGATGGACGAAATGGATAAATGAAGTGTGTGTATGTTCTGTTTCTTATAACATCAATTTATATGGAAGAAAAACAGTGGGACATTTAGCCAGATCTAGAGGTAATAGACAGGGCAATCGCTATCCCTTTTTCTATTTATTTTAGTGGCCAATGTTCTATGTAAGCCCAGTCAAACATGACTGTTCTAGTAGGGGCAAGCGACCCACCTTCAAATGATGTTGGTCCTACAGACCATGAACAGATTGGCCTATGGCCTTTGGGCACTTAAAATACTGTCCAAGAGAGCTGCTCCAGGAACTTTTGCTGGAATCCAAGTCGAAAGATAAGGCCCCTTGCTTACCCATCTCTTTTTGCTGATGATGCTTTTTTTTTGTTTTTTTCATGGAAGCAACTCCAAGTATCTGCATGATTTTGAAGAATTTCCTTGAAGATTTTTGGTAGAGCCTTTGGATAATTGGTGAATTTTCAGAAGTCTTCCTTGTTCTTTAGTGCAAATTCAAAAGTGGAAACTCAAGAAGTTGTAAGCAATCTTTTTGTAATCAAGAATAGCAAACATCATGGGAAAAGTGTCAAAAAATTTCACAACCTTTTGTATTTGTGCCAATTTAGTCATTGTCGCGACCTATTTTTTTCCGCCCCGGATGGGGGAAAGGAAAATCTGAATAAATAGGTTTAGGAGTATTGTCCATAGGGCGGGTCCAAGACCCTCATTAGACATAGGCTCTCCCAAGCCCATACCCTGCGTGACGTTGGGTGTTCATGAAAATCTTTAAATGAGGAGTCACCACTAGCCTATTGGGGTCGGCTAGAAACCAAGCGAGGCATGGGAGCGTGCCTCACTTTCTACGCAACCAGAGATTTTAGAGTCGGGGACTTGATTACACTAATTAACCAATTAGTGCCCTTTCAGTACCTAATCTTGTTCATTTCAAAAGACTTTTGTCAGGCAATTCGGATTGATTTTAGAATTAACCACTAACATGTGAGGTGATCATGCGGGTGTGCAATCATCAAAATATGACAATCAGCAATTCAAGAAAGTATTAAATATATTGCAGGAGAAAATAAACACATAGCATTAGGAGATAAATAAATGACAATCCTAATTAAACTAAGGAGGAAACCATAATCATCGCATCATAAGCGTGCATTCAAGGGCAATTGTATCCGAGGATAATTAAAATCCTAAGGTGAAACTGGGAAGGTTTGTTCGATTTTAAACACAATCTTAGGTCGATGATTTTCCAACATTTTTTAAGAGAAAATTGATCTAAAAATTATTTTAGAGCTTTTCATGAAGCTCTAAAATCAACTTGGGGTTTTTAGGATTTTTTTTGAAAATTTGTTTTTGGAATTTTCAATATTTTAATATTTTTTTGATTTTTAAAAAATAAATAAAAAAATATTTTGTTTTTCGAAATTTTTCATAAATTTTTAGGTTTCTTAATTTTCCATGAATTTTATGAAATTCCGAAATTTTTTTATGATTTTTTATGATTTTCTGAATTATCGATTTTTTTATATTTTTTTATTAAAAGAAAGATAATTCGGACAGGGTCAAGAGACCCGGACCAAAACCCGGCCCGCGACAAATTCAGCCCAACGGAAGCGGGCCCGCGGCGAAGCCTATCTCCTTGCCCCCTATTTTATTTTTTTGGCCTTTTTTGCTTTTCTTTAATCTTTTTTATTTATTTCTGGTCTTCTTCCTCCTGTTCCCCTTCTGCTTCACGCCTGCATGCTTTTCCCATGCACGCCCGACGCTCCCCCCAAAATTCCTGCACCCTCCTCGTTTTCTTTTTTTTTTGTTTTGATTCGAAAGACCTTCGATTCCAACCGAAACTACCATGGTTCCTCTCTCCTCACCGAGACACCGCCCTTTTGCCAGCCACTCACCCCCGTCGAAATCGGCCACCTATTCCGGCAACCCCTAAACCATTACCCGGAGCCACGCAAAACCTCGTCTAATCGAAGATACGCGAATATTTCGTAATAGCCACATAAAACACAATGAATCTGGGCAAAGGAAACAGGGTTTAACAAACATTGGGGTTAAAATGATTCAGTCTTGCATTAAAACACAAACTGGCTTTTAGATCTTCTTTAAAGCATTTTGTCGAACATGTGGTGTGCATGAGTAAAACAAGGGGTTCACAACTCGAGCCAAGCTCCAACCGGGCCTAGGCTTCTAACTAAGCATGCCAGCGCGCTGAGAAACATTTATGGAGGGACGACAGGGGCCTGGGCTCGCACGACTGGTCGGCACGAACTCCGGCCCGCTACTTCGTCAATAACGAACGGGATGCTCGGGGAGGCCTACCTGGCTCAGCTTGAGGACGCCGGCTGAGGAGCCATCGGACGGAGCTCGCGCGCGGCCGAGGCGTCAGCTGAAGCCCTCTCGCTCGGACTCTCGGTCCTTCTCTCTCCGCCTCGTTTTGCTCACTCTCAGGCTCTCTCGGCTGAGCCCGAAAGCAAGCCTCCTTCCCTTGGTTTCTCGGCCCCCCCTGGTTTGTTCTGTCCAACCCTCTTCTTGCGTTTCTTTCTTCGTCTTCGAGCACGCCCTGGACACCCGAAG
>CM026417.1:44003772-44047427 GCA_014858505.1 Corymbia citriodora subsp. variegata | reverse complement strand
TGAAATATATTTTTTTTCCTCAGACAACATTATATTTCTCGGAATACTTTGAAAAGTACATCTGATCTTTGTTCTTGTGCTCATGCATTCGGATGAGTGATGTAATGGTTTGATTTATTTTCTCAGAGCTTCAAGTTGGAGAGATCATCTGGAAAGGTATCGTACATATTATCGGCAAGAGAACTTTCCATCGAGGGGAGCGACGATCCCACACATTGGATTTGGAAAACCCTCCCCGAGTCGAGGCAAGATTTCGATTTTTTTTTTCCAGTTTTATATTATCGTCATATTAATTTTTAAACAAATTAGTGCATAAAGAGGTCAGAGCTACATTCTGATGTTGACGGCAACATAGAGGAGATTCCATTTTGAAAAACTCATCGGTCATGGTTTGACCAGGAAAAGGATAAGGTCTAATGCTTGCTCTTTTCCTTATCTTCTGCTAGCAGATTCAAAGAGGTGGCTGAGCTAAGATCAATCGATCGGCTAAAAATTGAAGGGAACATCAAAACCAAAGCCCTATCCCCAAACACTCTCTACGGGGTGCACCTCATCTTCAAGCTCTCCAACCGTGCTTTCGGGCTCGACTTGATGCCCTTCAAGACGTCGATTGAGATGGGAACTCGGGTTCGACTGGGCACAGCTCATCTACAATGTCCCGATCAGAAGAAGCGCCACCTCGGGGCCTTGATGTACGCGAACCGGTCGGAAATGCTTAGGAAGCATTGGCAGGTGGAAGGCGATCATCGAGGTGGTGGAGTGCCGAACGACAGAGGGGATGGGTGGATGGAGGTGGAGGTTGGAGAGTTCTTGGTAGGGGGTGATGGTGGAGGAGATGGGGAGGTGAAGATGAGCTTGAGCCAAGTGAAGGGCTATCAACTGAAAGGTGGGCTTGTAATTGAAGGCATTGAGTTGAGGCCCAAGAGCCTGGTCCAGTAAATAGAGATGGGCCTTGTTTCGGCTACTCGTGTGGCCCATGACAGTGTGCTAAAATGATTGAATTCATTCTTTGATTCTGTGCTTGTTTCTTTGGTTAGAATGTAATGTTAGCCAAACGGAGGTTCATTTCTTAGTTTTCGATATAAAATTCCTATGCTTGTCGCTTTGTAATATGCCAATGTTGATACGTCGATTTATATAGAATTTTTAAATTTGGATAGGAAAGCTAGATAAAATAACTTGCTGCTTTTGTAAATGTTTGCAAAAAAGTGATTAGTATTATAACTTTGATGGCATCACAGCCACGCTGGCTTGTAAATGAGCAATGTAATAATTAGGTATGATCTTTCTAGTGGGTGGTAGCTATCAAGATATGTGCATCTGCTTTTCTTGCCCCAATTCACTAGCCTTTTTTAATCAGTCCCTAAAAGTCATTGCCGATAGGTAGTAGTCATTCATGTAGTTTTATACTATGGTATATGAGAATCTACAAGTGTTTAGCTATTATTTAGTAGAATGTAGAAAATTATGATTAAAGGCTTGACTCTTTATGGTCACAAGGCTCTATTAAAATGAACTCGAAAAAAGTTAATTTCGATTTTTTGCATTCTTATCGGCGTTTATGTTCACCATGGGGAATGGGTCTACCTAGCTCGGATACCACTTTCCCTCTAGATGGCTAGACCATAAGGTTGAGAGCCGAATCCCTTGAATTCTCTCATGATCGTAGTTCCCAGTTTTCTAACTAGGAAATGGTCTCATCAACCTTAGTAGCCTTTCGAGATGAGAAAAAATTTGCATCCATCTTTTTGCCCTCTTCAACTATCCCTTCCCGTCGTCGTTAGTAGAGAACTCAAGGATGACCTTTATGTATGAGCTGAGAAGGGGTATCCATAAGTACCAACCAAACTAGCTAGCCATGAAGGCTACTAGCAATGTAGAAAATCAGCAATTACAACTTTGTCTTTCCTTATCGAGAAGCAATGCTGATATTACTCTCATCCAAGAATTACGTGTTACTTTGGCCAATTCGTATGTGTTCCTCTTACCTAATAATTATTAGTGTTTCTCTTGACTATTTCAGCTATGACCATGCATTATCTATGCTTTTGGAATCTTCAATTCATTCATCACACAATGCTCAAAAGAGTTTGATGACCCTTGTACAGAGAAATAACAAATTATCCTACATTTTACTAAACAACATGCCTAGATAAATATGTTTCAACTAGTCTCACATCAACATAAGGTAGAATGAGACCCAAGTTTTGGCTTTTGCCTGCTTCATTACTAAGAAGATAAATATCATAGTCCCCCCAAATACCAATTTTAACCACGTCAACTAAAATTCTCTTGCAAGTAACAAATGTTATTCTTCTATATCTAATCAAATGCTTTTGATTTTTTAGTATAAATGCATGATTATACTTGGAAATATACTTTATGATTTCATAGACATCATTATCAACCATAAATTTGGTACAACCAAGACAACCACATCAAATTTCAAAACTCTTATATTTCTTTTCTTAATTAGTTGAGTTGACAGAATGCCCCCCAAAACTTCAAACAAAGGTTCATCGGGTTATTTCTAATTTACAATTTCTAACCATATTAGCTTTCCTCATTCCACATTCTTTGCCAACTGCATGGGCTACATACTTGCGCTATTGTCACGGAGCAGAGGTTTTCATGGTCAATGGGGCATTCGTAATCGAGGAAAAACGACCAAAACACCCATCGAAGGATTCAAGTACTTCCGGAACATTCTTAAGGGCAGGATTTTCTTGAATTTTCTAGAATATTCCAAAATATCCCTAGAATATTCCAGAATATCCCTAAAATATTCCCAGAATATCCCTAGAATATTCCTAAGGGCAGAAGATACGGTAATTAAGGTAGTTGAGAAAATACGATCTTGTTCGCTGGATCGAAACTAAATCAATGGTTGTAATCTGAGGGCCTCAAGTATAAAAAGGGGTGCCCTCCCCCTCATTTGTATCATCCAACCATTAGCAATTTAAACCATTTTTTTTTGTTCAGGTCTACATGGCTAGGACCATCCTGTAAACCTCAGTCTCGTAACGCGGGTGCCTGATCTCCTGCCACTTGTTGCCTAGCTCCGCCTAGCTCCGTCTTGAGCATCCCCTGGTCGTACCCTTCGAACTCTAGTGGCTCCTGCTCTTCCTGCCGTGATTGATGAGAATTTTAACTAGGTCGTAAACGAGAAAACTATCAAGCCAAAAAATATATATAAATGAGGCATGGGGTCATATTGGAATTGGGACCCAAAGGAAACTTGGGCATTTATTACTTGGACCCTATTTGCGATTTATTTAACATACTCGAACAAATAAAAATTGGGAAAGTTTAAATTGCGCAATTGTGGCTTCTATAGGCTTTCTTATAATTTGGATATGCTATTTGGGGTCAATTTATTAGGAATAGGATTACATCTAGGAGCCCAAACTATGTGATTGAATAAGTCCTGCGGTTCCCGGGGGTTATGCGATAAAAATAAAAATGACATTCCAATCATTATGCATGCAAGAGAAGATCGCGAAGGGCAAGAGAAGATCGCGAAGGAAAAGAAGGACGAAATTCGCTCAGCGAATATGGAGAAGAAAAAACGAGATGAAGAGGAGACGCCCGTTCAATTCAATTGACAGACTGAGCAATCAAACTCGTTCAAGTTCATTTAAAAAACCATTCCTACTACAAATTCAAACTCTTTCCACATCACACATTACATGTACAAGATAGGAAGTTTCATACTACAACAAAAAGTAATTAAGGGAATGCCTTCACAAGAAAAATAACATCTCATCCATTACTCAAGAAAGCAAAACATGTTTTACATAGTATAAGTGAAGAATCACCTTTGATTTAGTTATTTGATAACTATAAACGTGTGACTTAATATAGGTGATGACTTTAAAATAGAGAAACAACAACAATATCGACAAAGCCTAGGTTTAATAGAAGAAAAATCACAATATATAGATGATTTAGTGGCTTCCTCTAGTTGTTTAGAATTGGATAATTGATTAATCATCTACAGTGTGTTTTGATTATTCAAAATTGGCTTTGGAATGTTTAAATACATAACAAGTATGATATAAGCTACACCAAGTTATTACTCAGTTTCATGTTAAAACTATGTAAATTGAAGATGTGCAAATTGTGAAGAATATAAGATTGATGAAAAGTCACTAAATTTGTTGTAGAAGGGTGTCACTAGAAGCAATCACTAAATTTGTGGTAGAAAGATGTGCAAGTGAGGCCGACCCTCGCTAGATTTGGTGAGGGTGGCCTTGCTCACAACCAGTGAGGGCTTGCAGGCCCTCATCCACGATCGGTAAGGGTGGTTGGCCGCGAGTGGCAGCCTCCCCAAGCAAGGCCGCCCCTTGCCTTTGGCTAGTGAGGGCGGCCCTCGCCAGATTGGGCAAGGGCCGCCCTTGCTCAACCTTCTATGGGTGTCGTAGGTGGCCAGTCGGTCACTGGCGAAGAGGAAGAAGAAGAATTAGGGAAAAAAGGAAAGAAAAAAAAGGAAAATGATAAATGAAGAAAATACTCTCGACCGCCGAAAAGTCAAGCCCTTATTTGAAATATGCATAATTACTTTATGTTCTTATTTTGATACAAGATTCACTTTACACCATTATTTGAGAAAGTGATAACATTTTAGGCTCTTATTTGAAACAAAGTTTACTTCAAGCCTTTATTTGAGAGAATGTGAGCATTTTGGACTTTTTTTGGAATTTTCCCATAAATTAACGTCTCTAAATAGCAACATAAAATGCTTTTATTTTTCTTTAGCTATCACCTGGTGCACGCGTGCCAGTAAAATAAAAATAAGAAGACAAAAATGGAGTTTTTGAATTTTACGAACCTAATGTTTTCTTTTTAGTCCTTGATAAATTTTCTCTATAGAACCAACATTACTACATAATTACCCCTAGATTCCCCACCATATCATTTTGTTTCGAATGTCAAGTGGGCATTCTAATTATTGTTCGAGGAATATCTCTATCTCCTCAACATGCATACTAATTAGTTTAATACTGTTAGATAATACAAAGAGGACTTCCTAATTTTACCAAATCTAATTTCCTTTTTTTTTCCCTACTCGATATGCTTGACCGTTTATTTTACAATTATCATGTCCATGGGCACAGGCATAAAATTGGTAATTCTATTTTATTTCTCGTTCAAGCCAGTATATAAAATTTGAATTATCTCTATCCTACAACAACCTTTATTTAAATATATTTCAAATCTTAAATTATCTGTCTTCTCCACGTAATTTTATATAATTAGTGTTAATGGGATCTTCCAATTCGGGTCGTAGTCTAAATGTCAGCATCAACACGTTGGCAGGTCAATATTCCAAGTCAACTCATAATTTTAGGAAAGTCTTAGGAAAGATTAATGCTAGTGGGCTGCCAATACATTCACATTATTTATGACCTAAGCTTCTCTAGGAAATCTTGACAAAATAAAGTCTTCTCGTGCTTCGAATGTGATAATGCTGTTGTGCTGTTCTTTGAATGTGATTCGTTCAAATCAATCTCTCGGATTAGAGAACACTTGAGATCACATATATCTTCTCGAGAGTGGAGGCTCGTTCAATATACAATGCAAGTGGACAAAGACAACTTGTATGTATCCATCGAGATTAGTCAAGATGGACTGTCGGGCCACTTGTCAAAAAAACAAGATAATATGCAACACTTTCTAATTACGATCGATCTTATATGATTTCACGGTGTAAATAAATATTCTCCATATTAAATAATTATTAAGTATCATGTAAATATACGCCATAGATAGACAAAAAGTCAAAATGAATTTATATTTTGAAATTATGATGAAATCAAAAGATGAGGTACGGACCTCTGGAGTGTCAAAAACTGGCACGGAGAGACACTTAAGTGTCAAAAGTTATAAAATTTACACATAAGTGCTAAAATCGGAGTAAAATGGATTAGTTAAGTGCCAATGGCGAAAAATTCAGGCCAAATTGCCACGTGTCCATTTTCCGGCGACTTCATTTACTAACGGAACATTTTTTTCAAAATAAAAAATCCACGCGACAATTTTTTTTAAAAAAATTGTCCACGTCAGATTTTTAAAAAATTAAAATCGATTTTATTAAAAAAAGAAAAAGAAAGGAGAAGGGGATCGGCGAGGGCTGTGCAGCCCTCGCCGATCCCTTTTTATTTTATTTTATTTTATAAATAAAATCAATTTTATAATAATATATATTTTTAATTATGTAATATTATTTAATTAATAATTTTTAAAATCTACGTTAGCCAAAACGACGTCGTTTTGGCTGATTTTTCGCCGATTCAGTTTTCGGCGAGCCACGTAGGCAAGAAAATTAATAAAAAATTGCCACGTAAGATTTCCGATTGGGTTTTGACAACTTGGCACTGGAGTGATCCATTTTTTTTAAAAATGGCACTTAAGTATATATTTTGTAATTTTTGGTACTTAAGTGTTCATCCGTGCCAATTTTTGGCACTCCCGTTGTACTTATGCCATAAAAAAATGGGATCTATTTATGAAAATATCAAATTAACTATGTTTTACGATCCACAATTTAATCTATCTACAATTATGAAAATCTCATGTGATATAGTAAGGAACCTAACAAGACCTCATTTGTCTGCATCTTCCAAGTTTTTGGTCAATTAGATTAGATTGAAAATTTATCAAAATTATGATCTTATCTATGAGAAATAATGCAATTTTAGAAATCAAGCTAAACATAACTTAATGCTTGTCTTTACACAATCACACAAGGTCCACTCTCCTAACTTGATCTGAGTCTCCATTATTTGGCATAGAAATATAAAAAAATTAGAAATTAGATTTTAAGTAATTTTACTATATTCTAGTGTTAATTCAAGTTTAGAATTAGTTTAGCATAAAAATGTGAAAATATTTTAATGAAAATTAGATTCAAATTTGAATAAATTTTTAGGGCTTTTACTATATGGATTTTCGAATGCCTTTTTTTTTTTTTTTTTTTTTTCAGAGACAATGTTAGGTTGCGAAAACTTGACGACTTCGGCCTTTTTCCTTTAAGATTCTATTGGAGATATCCTTTAAGATCATTTACAATTTTATTTTAATAGAAAATTAGATGGTTTTGAAAAATAATAATATAACTTTCTCAAGAATTCTACCTTGGCTCTTATCGAGCATCCCCACTTTGAAGTCATCGTGCATTCAAACAACTTTGACGTGATTTTCACGCCTTGCGCGTATATGCACTTTCGCCAGTTAAAAGCCCCGCTCTGCAAGCACGGGCCTACTCCCTTTCTTCACACGGTTTCCATATCCGCACCACTTTTGTTTTTTTCACGTGAACTCAAAAATAAAATAAAAAGAAAAGCTCTTACCATCGAATATTATTTGAATTTACAGGTTATTCAGTATAGTTTTTTGCCTCCAAAAACTAAGTTGTAATGCCTTTTAATGAAGCCTTTCACAAGTATCTCACAATTGCGGTAACTAGTAGCTTTCAAGAAGCTATCTCCATCGGGTTTTTACATGTGCAAGTCGTAATATTTCACAAGACCATATAATCATATAACAACATAGCTACGATTCAGCCATAAGTTTACATGTATTGACAAAGCTTTAATGGGTATTTAATTGCACAAATTGAATAAGTCGCTATCTCGATGGATACATGTAATCATATTAACTACTTAGATCCCATTTTATCGATTTCGCAATATTTCCATTTTTATTGATTTCTAAACAAATTAATGCATAAAGAGGTCAGCTACATTCTGATGTTTGATGGCAATAGCTTTTGCCTTGATAAAGAGGAGTTTCCAAGTGGGAAAACTCATCAGTCATGGCTTGACCAGGGAAAAAGAAAGAAGAGTCTAATGCTTGCTCTTTTTTCCCTATCTTCTTCTCTGGCAGGTTCAAAGAGGTGGCTGAGCTAAGAACAATCGATTGGCTAGAAATTGAACGGAGCATCAAAACCAAAGCCTTGTCTCCAAAAGCTCTCTTCGGGGTGCACCTCATCTTCAGGGTCTCTGACTGCGCTTTCGGGCTAGACTTGATGCCCTTCGAGACGTCAATCGAGTCATTAACTCTCTTTTTTGGCCAATTCAATCTTAAATATGTTGTATTGATGCCAATTTAGCTCTTTTGGCCAATTTTGGCTCATTGCCTAGCACCGGGCGTTTGAGCAATGTTGATATGGCAATTTTTAAATATATTTTTCTCTTTTTTCTCTTTCTTTTTCCAGCCAGAGGTTAGAGTTGGTGAGGTTAGCCTCATTAGTCACGAGTGAGGCTTACCCTTGTAAGCACTAGTGAGGGCGAGCCTCACCCACTCCACGTGAGGCCTCGCCCTTGTTGTCATTGGGCGATTTTGTGCTTGTTTTCTTTAGTCATAATGTAATTTTAGTCGGATAGAGATTTATTTCTTTGCTTTCAATGAAAAGTTCCTATGCTTGTCACTTTGTAATATACCGATATTGATATGTCGATTTACTTAGAATTTTTAAATTTGGATAGGAAGGCCAGATAAAATAAAATGCTGCTTAAATTATTTATCTGTTTTTTTTCTTATTATGGGGCCCGATCAATCAGCTTTGCAAAAACAAGAATTCAAATCACGCAAACCCAAAGATCTATTTAGGCCCGATAAGGGTTGGGCCCATAGCCCATTAGCGTAAAACCCTAATCCGAGGTCTCCGTCGTCCTTTCTTTATAAAAACCCTTCAACCTCTTTGCTTCGATCTCGCAGGAGAAGCCGTCAAGCCAAGAACCGACGCGGTTCTTCTTCGTTTTCATTAGTCCTCTCGGCGAAATCCTTCATTTTTTCCTTGCTGATTCCTCTATTTCGCGCAGTTTGCTTCTTTGCTTGATGGGTAATCGTTATAGTCGTCGTCGTCGTCGTCGTCTTGTCGGGGTGATTTTAGCAGTGATGATAAATGTACACAATCCCAGCTCATTACGAGACCCGTCACGGGTCAGGGAGTTGAATTCTTGTTTCCAACATTTATCTGAGCCCTAAAAGTCACCTCTCTTTGGTCGAACACTGATCACCGTGATGGATGGTTTCCTTTGTCGATCCGGAAAATTTCTGGGTTTTCTTCTGATTTTGATTTGGTCATTTCATTTCTGATGGGTTCTTTGGGAGACTACATGGTTTTACTCCCAATGATGATTACGGTTGAACCATGCTAATGTAGCTGATCTTATGTGAGTGAGAAGGTTGTTTCTACTTTGCTTTGAGGGAAGTGAATCGATGATTTCTGTCTGTTCGAATGAATGGCTCTTCTTGATGCCGAAATTTCTCCTTTTGAGGCTCAGCGAAAGGGGCTAGTTTCAAAGGGTTTGTTCCGTGTTTGTGGCCAGCAGAGAAAAAAAGAGTTCTGCTTTCTGATTTCTTGATTTCTGCTTGCTTGTAAGCTTGGACCCAATTCAATTGGGGAAGCATGTTTTGGGATTCAGCAAGAAAGTTCCCTGTGATGACTTTATGACATACCATGCTAATGCTGATCATCCCATGATTTGAATGATCTCTTCATATTTGATTTCTGAGGGAACTATTCCTGCCCTTCTTTACTTGCTCATTGATCTTTGAGCTGGTGCTTTTTTCCCTTATTTTCTGTTTTTCTCTTTGCCTTTTCTTCTTGGAGCTGTATGTGTCTATAGCTTTGCTGGTGTTTTTGCAACACCATTAATATGCATTGGTACTTTTAATAGTAGTAGGCCTAATTAGTTAAAATATCCCATGTTCCCAATTTTGCTTATCTCAAACTTTAGGTTTAGTTTTAATTTTGTTTTGAATTTCGTTTTGTAAAAAAAAAGGAAAACATAACTTTTAATCTATTCTAAAATATCCACTCCTAACTTAACGAGGCATTTCCACGTCAATAACAATTCATATCAACAAAGTCATGGAAAATTATCTTCAAATTGAAACTGTTTTGAATATTAAGAATGCCGTTTTGAATATTCGGGAGGGATGCCGATATTTAGGCGTGAAGAGTGCAAATTGGGTTAGAGTAAAAGTTGACTTAATTCAAAGATGAAAAAAGTTAGTTTGGGGTGGACTTGGAAGTTGACGTAAGGAGGCTTTTTTTTAAGATAGAGATAAATTAAAGAAGTTCGGGCAAAATTATGACTAAAGTTAAAGTTTGAAGGTATTTTTTTAGGAAATTAGGTCAATAATCCATTTGAACATCAGTCTCAAACTTAGGGAAAATATCAAAAAAAGCCTCAAGTACTCTCAGTTTCTAGATAAGGATCTAAAATGTCATTACTTTTTCGAATTAGAACATGAAGTCTTAAATAATGATCGAAGTGAATTTTATTTCTAATAAGAGATAAAGTGATTATATTTGTTTCAAATAAAAAATTTATTTTTTCAACAATTAAGAGTATTTTTTTCATTTATTATTATTATTATTATTTTCTAGTTCATCTTTTTCTTCATTGCTAGATCTCGACGGCCATTCGTGAGCTCTGTGAATGGCCCCTCATGAATGGCCTTTCATGAGCTCCACTAGATTTGGTGAGGTCCACCTCGCCTGCGGTTGGCAAGGCCGACCTTGTGGATGAACATTAGCGAGGTTGGATGAGGCGGACCTCGTCGGCCGCGGGCGAGGGTTGATCTAGTGAGGTCCATCTTGCTTGCAAGGGCTAACCTCCTCAAGGCGAGAGATGGTCTCGCTCGTCCCTCGTTAGCCATAGGCGAGGGTGGCCCTTGCTAGATTGGGCGAGGGCCACCTTTGCCCAGCTCGGCCACCGGTGATGATGAAAAAGATGAACATAAGAAAAAAAGGAAAAGAAAAAAGAAAATAAAAGTGGCAAATGACAAAAATGCCCTTGATTGATTGAAAAAGTCAATGATCGATAATGTCATACCCTCATTTGAAACAATTCCTTATTTGAAACAATTATAGATATTGTAGATCCTTATTTGAAACAAAGTTAATTTTGAACTCTTATTTGAGAAATCAATGGCACTTAAGGCCCTTTTTTTGAAATTTTCTCTCAAATTTATTAAACTTTGGCCCATTGCCATAACCTTAATTTTTTTTGTCACCTCTGTGTATGATTGTGTGGTTAAATATTCCGGATCAAGCAAAGGAACCAAGGCCGGAAAAGAGGAGAGAGAGAAGGGGAAAACAAACTTGACCAAAGACTGTTTCTTTGCGATGGCCCATTGAGGCATGGGACCCCGGAATCCGTGCCCATGTCTTTCTTGATTTCTAGGTTGTTCCCATTGTCTGTTGCCTTATTGTCAACGACGACAGAGGGAAGCCTGGGCATGTGATCACCGACTCAATGAACAAGATGTGATTGCTCCCTTCATATGAATCGTCAGATCATGCAAATGAGATCGGAGGATGTTGGACTTATTTGAATTGGGATTGACAAAAAATATTACTTGACATGGAGATGAGCTACGCAATCACAAGATGGGAAAGGATCATTTCGAAAGTCCGAAAAATTCATTGAATACATCTTTAGATGCCCAACATGAGTAATTGACACCGAAAAGCCCGAGAAATCATTGAATAAACACCGCTGGATGGACAACATGAGTAATTGAATTTAAATTACTTGAAGAATTTTACTTTCGTACTTTTAATTTTTCTAAATGAGCCCTTCTACCATTCACCATATATATAAGCTTTATATAATTCTATTCAACATCAAATTAGGCCAAATTGAGTCGTGGATGGATGCCTACATGATGTTATGGACAGATTTAGCTATTGCGGAAATTAATGTTGGAAAAAAAAAGATATCCACGTCAAACTTTAAAGGTCAAAATGGCGAGATTTGGTCGAATTTGGTGTTGGGGATATTAAATTAGAAAATACATGGAAATAAAAGGACTTAATTAGACAAATAAAAAGCACATAAATTCAATCAGAAAATAAGTGATAGTATGGAGACGAAAGGTAGAAATGATCCCAAACGAAACATTGGAATCATCAGAGTGTGTAGGTCGACTTAATAGAGACCATGTGAAATCCATCGATCAACTATATTTAAGCACTCTTGAACATATATCCAATAGTGCTATTCCACATAATTCTTTTGACCCAATCCATTGGCCGTGATGATCGACCAATCCATTCCATCGACCAAAGATATTGAAAAGTGGGGGAGGGGTGGGCGTCCGATGGCGATGGCGATGGCTCTGTGGATTGCGGATCGGAACATTCTTCCTTTCCTTCCCGTGGGGACCCTGCTAAAGGCCAAAGGACTGCGTACCAAATCGAAGCAATGACTCACCGAATCCTTGTAGGTCGATGGCGTCGCGGGCGTGCAATGAAAGTGGAATTATAAGGTGGATGTCCCCATCGATATCGTCACGGTTCTTTCGTTCATCCGAACTTGTTCACCAGCCACCTGATTCTTGATTTTGATTTTTCACCCCCATCGACAGTGACCCCCACAATTCTTGGCCCTTCTTGAATATGAAAAATTAAACATCTAGGGGTACCAACATTAGGTTATGATGAGTTTTCGATGTATGAGTGGATGGGATTCTTTATAAATTGATCTGTGAAGAATCCTGATAAATTATTAAGTAGATATTTCAAATTGATTATCTTATAGAACACATGATAAGGTGGTGCGAATTCGAACTTGCTTTATAGGAGCTATAGTAATTTTCTTTGATGTTGTTGGATGTGAAATATGTGCAGATTTGCATGGCATGATATTACGCATGCAGTATCATACATGTGCCCATTTCATTTGACAGAGAAATCATCTGATTGATTTAAAAACCTTTGTGATTGCTTCATCACCTGGCAAAGATCTCTTCCTTCTGCATCTGGGAAGTGCTCATTTGGGGATAAGAACTTGCTCACTACTTTAATGGGGGCTTCGCTGTCTTGGCTATGTCATAATGGATGAGCACCTTATTTTAATCCCTTAAACAAACATTAACCTGAAAAAGATGGTTTTCTCGATCATTAAAAGGAATCCACGAGAAGAGAGATAGAGAGAGAAAAAGAGGGAGAGGGAATTCCACTAGTCACGCAATTCCTCTTCTTTTCAAAGCAGAGAAAAAGCATATAATTGAAAAGTCAGTCGACCCTCTTAAATTAGCTAAGTAAGTAATGAATGTTTACATCTTTCATTTCATGTCGAAAGATCTTCGAGAGCTTCGATTGTTGGTCCGAGGCGATTTTAATTATGATCGCATGGGATTTTGTAATGGCGTAACTTTAGCCGCAAGGGTCGATGTTAGTGTAAGAGATTTAATCGATTGGGAGTTGACGTCCGAGGATTAAAAAAGCAACGAATGATCCAAGCTCTTCTTGTGATTACTGGTTAATACCTGAAAGCCGAAGTCGGCTTGCCACGTGGCGAAGACCCTTTTCTTTCCCATCGGCTCCTCGTCCCGCCGTTCGTTTACGACATTCCTTTCTTTCATTCTCCCCGTAACACGAGCGCAACAGCACCCATCACCTGTTCACTGAAACTGCTCCATGATCTGACAATCGTTGGCTAGATCAGATTAGATCTCGCACTGTCTGGTCTGTCTAATCATGTCGATGTCGAGAAGCCTCAGCGAAGTGTCCGAGAAGGAGATTGTGGGAGTGAGCTTGGATCTTGTTTCAGCGGTCAGGCGGAACATCGGGTTCTTGAGGACTGTGAACGAGTCGCTTTGGCTTCATGACAGACCCGCCATAGTTGAAGCCATCCGGAGGTGAAAAAGTTGCCATCTTGAGCACTTTTCAAGTGGCCTGTGATCGAAATGTGGAGGACTGTGAAACGGTAGTGCGGAAAAGTTTTGATTTTCTTAATTGGTGTGTTCTTGTTTTTTGCAGGTATGATGAGCTGTGGATGCCGTTGGTTGCTGAAATCTCAGTGGGGTCAACGCCTCCCATGGTTCTTCCTCCTCTAGATATTGAATGGGTTTGGTTTTGTCATACGCTTAATCCAGTAAGTTTAAGTTGATTTTGCCATACGCTTTAGATGACTCTGTTCTGTTAATATGTATGGAGGATTGACGTGTGTGAAGTTCATGATCGTTCGGAAGTAGGTAACTTTGTGTGAAAAACGAGCTGATTTCATCTGCTTATACTGGTGTTCATGGATGTCGTTCGAGTGAAAACGAGGAGACAATCCAGTTAGAGTTTCCGTTAACTAGTTCATTCGTTCAAAACTTTGGATGTTCAATTAGATGATGTTAAGGCCTATCCAGAATGATGCTGTCTAGTTTCCAAGTTTGGTTATTAAAAGGCACTGCTTCTAGGTGAACTACGGGCGATACTGTGAATCAAGATTCTCTAAACTCATCGGTAAGCCGACCATCTTTGATGAAGAGAACGAAGAATATGCATTAAATAGATGCAGAGAAATCTGGATGCGCAGATACCCAGCTGAGCCTTTTGAGAATGAAGCCAATTCAGATTCCCCCATCCTGCTTGTGAAAAGTGAAGATCTTTTGAGTGAAGTGTTGAAGCAAAGGACCTTGTCTTCAAAGTTCTTGGAGCCCTACATGACTGATATTATGTACCTGATTGCGGTGAGACAAAGATATAAGGGATTTTTGTATATCTTGCCGAGAGTTTCAGATAAGTGCAGCCGCTTTGTGCCTGCTTGCGATATTCTCATCATGTGGCTAACTCATCAGGTGAGATTAATGCGTTCTGTCGTTTGTTTCTTTAAGTTCTTGTTGGGTCACTGATGTTTAGATAAAGTATTTTCTTGCATAATTGATTGATACAGAGATTCGGTTTAAGTAACTATTATTCGTCTGTGAATGTGTGTGCATCTTCTTATATAAGATTTCCATAGGATTATTTTCTCCTTTGTATAAAAATGACTAATTAAATACATCATGAAAATTGCTGTAAGATCTTGCAAACAAACAGAAACAGATGCTGAATTACCTTTTCTTTTCTTGTGGTAATGAATATACAAATAGCCTCTTTATCTTACTAGAATTTCTGCTGTGGCAAGTAATGATTCAGAGCTATCCAACAGCATATGCAGAAGACATGAAAGAAGTGGAGTGCGATATCAGCAAGGTGGCGGGAGTATCTGAAACTGTAGAGGAGGAAGTGGAAGAAACGAAGAAACTGTGGGAAAGAACCTTTGATCAACCTTATGAGAAAGCAGGAGGCCGGATCACTTTGGACCTGGGAGGAGTACCCTTGTCTAAGCCACCAGTATACTGGGAAGTGTTTGATACTGATGTCAACACCAAATACAAATCCTTGATGCCTCGATTCCTGCTTGAGGTGAGACTATTGTTCGATGCATCCCTTGCTCCATTTTTGTAGTGGTCATGGTCCATTGAGGTAAATGTACTCAAGTACGGAGGTCTAGGAGATGAAGAAATTTTGACACCAAAGGCTTAGTTTGAAAAATAATAGAGTTCTGCCTCTGCCTAAGCCAAGGAATGATCTGTAAAATTATGCCAAGGATAGCTTGGCAAGAGCTTTGGTAACTCGGAATGATTTGGTTTGAGGGGTTCATTTGTATTTGAGTGCAGCAGTTAAGAGAATTAATGTCATATAGAGGCTTGTGGTATTGACTTGAGGGGGCAGGGAGCACCGGTTTTAATATGTCTGTTGGCTTTTCCATCGGCAATAGGGGGTCGATGTTAATGGCAGTTTTGAATGTTGTATCATGTCTTATATCCAAAGTAACTCTGGTCAATTGAAGTGCGGTTCTAATGAGCATTGACAATCAGGACGGTGAGAAGTTCTAAGTAGTTTCTTAAGTGGATTGTGTATTAGGACAATTTGCTGAATCATGTGAATCAGGTTGTTTTGGCAGATCTTTACTTTTATGCATCAAATGCTGCCAGAGACAATGGTTAACAAGTAAGGCTTTAACATGACTAAAAAACTGAAATTGTACTGATGGCACATATCACAGGTCTGCATGTTTGCAAGGCTTGGTCAAAAGATGAAGCCAATACAGGAGAAGATGACACATGATTTTGTGCGTCTCCGCGCTGTACGATGCCACAAAGAGCTTAAGATCGATAAGCCCCTATCCAGCATTTTGTATGATTCCTGGCAAATGGTTTGGCACCTCTACTGTGAGTTTGGAACCAGGGGTGTTATTCTTGAATTTCGTCATCATGGTGGTCGCTGTTTCAAAGGACGTAAGTTAAAGAATGCTGAGGCGTTTCTTTGGAACAATTTGCTTAGGGTGCCGACTCTTACTTTAGGCAGAGAAGTTGAGCAAGGGGTTGGTATTTTTTCTTCAATAACTCCACCGGTTCAAGCACCCTATCTGTTAAAATGTGTGCCGGATAGAGTCACTGATGACTCAGGAGCCATGATCTCTGATGAAATACTGAGGATGAACCATTATCGGCCTCAAGAGGGTCGATGGTTGTCAAGGACTGTTCTTGATCATGCAGGAAGAGAGTGTTTTGTCGCACGAATAAGGTAAAGTTCTGCTACATTTCTGTGTATTGGGAATATCATTCAGCTGCAAAACAAGTCAATCCTTGCTTATACTTCATGTAATGTTATAGTAACAGTACTTCAAGTAGATTATAACACCTGAGATTGCATGATTTCTTCTAGCTCCCAATGACAAAAGTTTAGACATTGTTGAATAAAAGGGTGGGAGAAGGCTTCTGGAGAAGAGGTAGCGAAAAGCCATCAAATGTTAAGTGGGCAGACCGGATTACCGAGATACGTGAAGGTTCTTGGTCATATGTCGCTGGTTCTATCGGCCGAGCTCCTGGTATGTTCTTAAAACTTTTCCATTCTCTGTGCGTTATGAGTCCTGGTGTCATCTTTTGGCAGTCAATACCATAATGCTGAGGAAACGGTCTTAGCTGTATACTCATACTTTTCAATCTTGCTGGTTTAAGTCATTTCATCGTTCACTCTAATCACTCGTCAACTTAAGGCCCATTGGACACAGTTTTGCTTTTGCTAAAATTAAAATTAGGATTACTCAAACGTGTGATTGATAAAAGAAAAGGTGTTTACGGTGTAGGAGCTACGACTTAGATCTTCGCAAGCAAGTGATGTGAGTCATAAATGCATGAAACACCACGTGAGTAACACTAGTCATCCCTCCATGTCAACTTTGTATCTCTGAGATACAATGTCAATGCTAAATTTTCAACTTCATTACTTGACAGTGAAAAATCCTTAATGGGCTTACTTGTTTTGAGAACCAGGTAGCTTGGAGCTTGTGCTGATAATCTGTTCTATACCCTAATGTGGACTCGAGCAATTTTTCTTTCTCATGTATTCCTCATGATTGATGGACCCTGAAACAAATTGCTATTATCTAGTGCAGCAAAAGTAGTGGGAACAGCTATGCCCAAAGAGCCTCCAGAGCAGTGGGATGCTGCGTGGCAGTTTTCCTCGGGAGATGAACTGATGGTGCGATCGGAGTCATCAACATCAAGATCGGGCCTTGAATTTTCTTTGAGAAATGAAACGTCTTCTGATTCATCAGTAAGGCCAAGAACATTTTTGAGATTTCAAATGTTCAGGCAAATATTGGTCCGAATTTTCAGGCAACTACGCATCCGTTTCAGGTGAAGTTGTTGATAGGCCGGAGGATGCAATACAAAGTCAAGAAAGTCAACCCTGAGAGTGATGCTGAAGAAACAGAGCTGGACGACAAAGGAGATGAAGGCCTGGACTTGGATGAAGAAGAACTCAACTTTGTAACGGTTGTTCGTCTCATGGAGGAACACCCGACAGGAAGAGCAACTGCTCTTATAAACTGGAAGCTATTGGCGGTGGAGTTCATACCTGAGGAGGACGCGGTTTTCGTGCTTCTTCTTTGCATTTCAATTGTGCGGAGCCTGTCCGAGATGAGAAAGGAAGACCTGGGGAAATTGCTGATTAGGAGGAGAGTGAAGGAAGCAAAGCCCGGAGCCCATAACTGGGGATCGGTAACACTTCACCCCTCTGCTTCTTGTTCTACACCTGTTTCACCGTTCCTTCAGCCTTGGCATTGGAATGCCAAAGTGGTATTGGCATCTGATGGGGCCAATAGCTTAACAAGGCAGCCGAGTGTTATTAGTTCCGGGGTGGAAGGTGGTGATGCATTATACAAAAGAGGGATCATGTCATGAGCGAGCATTCACGAGCAAGCGCGAGGAGTGGAGAGAAATGGAGAGAAATATGCAGAAGTTGAACGGTTAGTATTCACTGATGCTTCACTTCGATTCTGTACAGTATGAAGTCTCATACCATGTATACATCATTCTGTGGAAATAATGGAGGTGTGTTATGGACGAAAGAAAGAAGAAATCAGTTAGGTACTTGCGATCGTTTTGCTTGGGTTTAATTATCTACCGCTCATTTGTTGATGTTATCTATCATTTGGAGGGGCGTTCAGCAAGCGTGATTCTGTAAATTTGAGCACTGGAAGGCCTGAGGAGGTGTTTTATGCATAGGATGTGCCATATGATAGTAGCATGTGGAGATATAAGTCAATCTTGAACGAGAGTTTTTAAAATTCAGACACGAAATTGATTGGGATGCATGTCAAGCTGGCGCTAGGTTTGGCTTATTGTACCAAATGCACGGATCGCCATGTGTGATTTGTCTCTCTGCAGGGTCTGGATATCTCCCTGCATATCTCCTGGGGGAAAAAGAAGATATACTCCAATTCACTGATCAATTGTCACTTACCAATTTAACAAATGCCAGATTACGATGAGGTCCTTGTTATACGCGCTTCCAAAATTTAAAGCCTACAAGGCCTTGTTAGCAGAACTTCAGAGCAAACATTACCAGAAGACTCATGCCTCAGATCAACTAATTCAACAAGCTACAACATTAATAGATAACAATCTCCTAAGTCTCTTCAGCATCATTTTCTGCTAATCAAAGATTATGAAAGAAAAGAAAAAGATGGAAGCTTGTGGCTCGTTATGTTCTTATACATCTCACGGAACATGTGATTAAGAATGAATGGAAAAGTCGCTCACTTTACTCTTGTACAAGGACACTAGCGAAATTTTCTGATAATATGATGATATAGAGAGGAGGAGCTAAGGGAGTCCAACCTCTTTTCTTTAGTTTGGGTCGACAATAGATTTGCAAGAGACCAACTAAAACTCATCATGTTTGGGCTTTTCTTTTTAAAAGCTATCATGACCCATATTTAAGTTTGATGTTGGCTCATAGATAATCCATTTTTATAAAGATGGATTAAAATATGAGTTTGTGATCCATTTTGACATTCTTAACGAGGGAGCTTGAGTCAGGTCGTGAACTCGGACTTTGCTTGGCATATAAGCAATGTAGACATGCAAGGGAGTGATACGCTAAAGAATAAGAACACTTGGGTGGATGAGTTAGGGGGTCAAGCTATGGATAGGGGCATGAAGGTGCTGGTGAGGTTAAGGGTGGCTGATCTTGCCCCGGCAAAGGGAAGCATTCTTCAAGATGTCCATCCAATTGAGGATTGCACGAACGCTACACCCTGAGTTGTCGTACACTGATGCTTCTGTGCTCTTTCGAGTTTCAAACCTATCTTGTTGACTTTCGAGATTACGTACAAAGTCTCATACAGTATAGCGTTTATTTTCTGATCAATCACTGACTAAGCAACCCATAAATGGTTTCTGACCTTTTATTTTGTTGGTCTTGCTTATCCAAGCACTGATCAATCCATGAATGGTTTCAGTAGAGATCGTAGGAGCACCTGTGCTTGTACATGGAGCTTGAGTTGATTCTACTATCAAGGCCATTCTACCATAAGCCTCCAAAAGAAAGGGCCCATTGAGAAAACAGCAGCTGATGTTACAAAGTATAATTACCTTTCTACATTCAACTCCTTGATCCATGCGTGGCAAAAAATACCAAAAAAGCCTTAGACCTATTACATTAGTACCAATTCAATCTACGACCAATTAAGGCTAAAAATTGCTGACATGGACGCTAGCTGGCCAATATGGCGCGATTGACGCTGATGTGAATATTTTTAATAATATTTTAATATTTTTTTCGAATTTATTGAAAGTTTTTCTCTTTTTTTTCCCCCTTTCTCTTCCTCTTCTCTTTCCGGTGGCCATCACTGAAAACAACCACATGCCATTAAAACTTGACAATATAATAAGAGTGTATTTAGTAACTATTGGCCAAATTAATAAACAGAGCCTAATAGTTCAAGGTGAGGAGGCATCATCAGACAAAGCTTTGTAGGCTGTGATTGTCCATCAAGATAAGTAAGTTTAGCAACTACCTCGGAGCCTGGTGCACGTTGCATCGTCTGAATCCCTGAAAAAACTCCAAAAGAAAAAATACGTTGCAAAGTTGTCCCAAGAAAGAGATTTCAAAAAAGTTGGCACAACAAAGGGATCCTCAGCCAAAAATGCTTGAAATATATTCGCTGCGCCTGGTAAGAAAAGAGAGAACTAAGGCGACGAAGGAGGATGACCATCCAAATCACTGGTGGTGATACGCCCGACCGGAGGGTTCCCTATGAGAGGCATGACTACCAAGAAAATCCTGAAATTGAACAAGAAGAATTTTTCCCTCACCTAGGCGTGCTCAACCCTCGCTCAGATTAAGCGTAGTGAGGTTGTTTTGGCCCGGGCAAGGGTCGGTCTTGCTCGACCTCGTTAGATCTGGCGAGGGGGGCCTCGCCTGGATGGTTGGCGCTTGCCCTCGGCTAGGCGAGGGGCCAAGCGAGGCTGACCTAGCTTGTGGCTAGCAATGGCCACTTGAAAAAGAACAGAAAGAGACAGGGCAAGGGAAAAAGAAAAGAAAAGAAAATTTAAAAAATTCAATTAATTCAAAAATATTTAAAAATTATTAAATATATCCACGTTAGCGCTAGCCGTGTTACATCGGTCGGCTAGTATCCAAGTTGGCAATTTCTAGCTTAAATTGGTTGGACGGACCGAATTTGTATCAATATGAAAATGTTTAGAATTCAATTGATTCAGTTAAAAAGTTTATAACTGGATTGATACTAATATAATAGGTTTAAAACTTTTTTGATACTTTTCCCATGTGCATGGATCAGCAACACCAACAACTTCTTCAAGAGTGACCTTGTGCATATTAGCTTATTATTTTCTCAATCGGTCCTTTTCTCCCCGGATGTTTATGGTGGAATGACCTCAATATTAGAATTACTAAATGATGGGAAAATTTGATTGATGATAAAGATATGAGCAACGGTTGGTTTATAGTTCGTTGACGCTTTGATCGGTGATGGCGATTACTATCTTAAGATATTATTTGTCCCACGATTATTGCGATTAGATTTAAAACAAATATAATTTGAGGATATAATAAAAAGTTCAATAATTACTCAATTTCCCTCTTATGATTTCACCCAAAAAGTACAATCAAACTTGTGTGAGTAAAGAGAATGTTGTGAAAAAGAGAATATTGTTATGATGAACCATGTGTGATTTGATTATATTGATTGATAATCAAATAACACAGTTCTTAAAAATAGGTACCTATGGAACCATCATTGTTTTTCAAGATGAACCATCATTTCTATTCATGTCAACGGCAATTACTTATTCTTCTCTTAATTGTTTATAGATAACAAACAATTTCAATATTAGAACTCTCGATATAAGGGCGGCTGCTCCTACAATCTCTATAGAAACCTTTCCTGAATTACTTAGTAATCTCTATAGAAACCTTTCCTGAATTACTTAGTCAGCATTTGATCACAAAATAAAAGATCACAGCCATTAAGATGACGACAAAATACACATTTAATTTCGACGAGATATGACTAAAATTGGAAGGAGCATAGAAGCCTTCATATAAACAATAACACACTTTTGAGTCCCGGAATGTTAATGATGCAACATTGATATAGGTATGTTCAGTATACAAAAACTCAGACTCTAACGTTTGTGCTTCTTCGATTGAATTGATATTTTGAAGAACGCTTCCCTTCGCCAGGGCAAGATCAACCATCTTTCGTCTCACCGCCACTTTCATGCTCCCAACCATAACCCAACCCCTGAACCCATCCACACAAGTGTTCTTACTCCTAAGCGTGGCACTTGCCCACATCTCCACATCACTCACGTGCCATGCAAAGTTTTAGCCCACGACCCGACCTGACCCAAGCTCCCTCATCGGCTCTGGTCCATGGAGTCACCCATTCTGGCAACAATTAAGAAGAAAATTGCTAAGAATTGGAGTCCAAATTGGGTCAACTATTAATCTCTAGAATTGTATTGCATAAAAATGAATCAATATAGGTTGAATGAGTTAATTTAGATTGGACAATTTTCAATGCAATTTAAACTCAACCAAACTCACCCACTAGACAAGTCTAAGAGATTAATACAAACTTCAATTCTTAGCAATTTTCTTGTACATATTTGATCGAGACAATTTATTGCATAAGCTCTATCCATCATAGCCTAAGTGATATGAGGCGCTAGAAGTAATAAGTCTTGCATTAAGGCCGCACATTTAATTAGGGGTGTCTAAAAAGCCCGCGCTAGCCCTACCCGACCTGAAATTTAGGATATTTTATGGTTAGGCCAAACTCTTCTTTGGGTATGAAGCATGTATTGATTGATGTTAGATTAGAGTCGAGCCAGAATGGGTCCGCACAAGCCTTTTTGGAACCGGTACTGCATGGGCATTTTGGCACCCATCCTTTCAAAGCAGATGAAAAGAATCAGATTCTGTTCAGACCACCCAGTTCCTCTCTCTTTCCCTCTGTCCACACCACCTTGGAGCTTGACCCCCACACCTACCACGCCGTCGCCGTCGCCACATCCAGGCCAACACCGTTGGGCATCCAAACCGAGACACTCTCTCCGTCATCTTTGTCTTCCTCCGCACTAGGTTTGGAGCCATGGTTGTGTCCAGAGCTGGAGGCACGATCGAGTCCATATTTGAAGCATGGCCGCATTCGAGCCAGATCTAGAGGCACCGGCCATGAGCAAGCAAGGACGACAGAGAACTTCAGATTTGGCCAAGACCCTTGTCGGAGACCAGCACGAAGACTGCGAACTTCCAGATTCGGAGCTCGTCCATGGCCGTGAGCCTCGACGGCGCGGCCCATTCGCCTTCGGTCACCAGCCAGATTTGGCACTGTCTTTCCCTATCACATGGCTCCAGATCTGGTCGGCCAGAGCAGATCTGCGGCAACGAAGGCGGAGGGTGTAAACTCGCCACTGGGTGCAACGGCAACGACGGCGTGGAGGGCTCGAGGATGCAGGTTGCGGCTACTTGAGTGGTGGCTAGTGCTATGGCGGGATGGCGGTGGCTGTCATGGTGGAGGAAGAGAGAGGAATGAAGTTTTTAAATTTTATATTTAATTAATAAATTTGCCTGATTGAGTGGGGGCATGCGAAGGAAAAAAAAAAGAAAAGACATACCCAAAATACCCCATCGGACTGACCTGACCTAACCTGTTTTAACCTGTTTTTTTTCCTTAAGGTCTTATGCGTTTCAGGTTGGGTTAGGTCAAGTTAAAGTGCGCCCTCATGATTCGGCTCAGATTGGGTAATATCAAAACACGACTTGACTTGACCCATTGACACACCTACATCTAATGTCTCAAATTACTCATACTAGATAATTTAACCAAGGTTTTCATCACCAAATTAAGACAAACATGGCATAAAATCACACAAACACTGGAATTGCTGTCCAAACGTAAGAAGGTTTGACATCCAGTCTCTGGAAAATTACTAAAAAAATCCTAAACCTATTACAATTGTGTTGATTAAGTCCTACACTTATTTTTTTGGTGAATTGAGTCTTAAACCTTTTGTAGTTATAACAATTCAGTTCATCTGGTCAAATTTAGCCGGTTGGCGTTGATGTGGCTAGCGACTAGTGTTGGCGACAATTTTTTAATAATTTTTTTTTCTTATTATTATTATTATTATTATTATTATTATTATTATTATTCTACTATCTTCTCCTTCCTCCTCCCTCCATCTTCCTTAGGCTTTGACGACTGGCCAGAGGGGAGGGCTGTCTGGTCGTAGAATTGAGGCAACTGGGCAAGCTCGCCTCACCATTGTTGGATGAGGGTGAGCTCGCCTAGCCACTGGTGGGGCGAGCCTTTGCCGTTGCGGATTTAGTGAAGGCTTGCCTCACTGGTGGTTGGGCGAGCTTGCCCTCGTTAGGGTGAGGTCCTGCCGGCATTGAGGGCAAGCATTGAGCAGATTTAGGTATGGCAAGAGTGAAGACGAAGAGGAAGGCGGTCTTCACAAGCTCCGTCAGAGGAGGGAGTTATGGAGCAAGATTGAGGTTTCGGAGCCCCTCAATGCCAATAGGACCTCATCCTTGCAAGGGTGAGGTTGCCTAGCCACCGGCGACACGAGCGCTCATCAAATCCGCGATAGCAAGGGCTTGCCCAACCCAATTGCCTTAGTCTGATGGCCGGCCCTCCCCTCTAGTCGGTTGCTAGACCCAAAGGAAGAAGGAGGGAGGAGGGGAGAGGAGGGGGGAGGAGGAAGGAGGAGAGAGGGGGGAAAAAGATAAGATAAAAAATAAATAAAAAATTTAAAAAAATGAAAAAATTATTAAAAATAGTTACCGGTGTCGACGATCATGTCAACGCTAGTAGTTAGCCACGTTAGTATTGGCTGGCTAAATTTGTTTGGATTGACTATAAAATAGGATTTGGGTAAAGTATGAAATTATTCGATTCCTTCCAATCAATAAGATAATCTGCATAATTACAATATGTTTAAAGACTTTTTTGGTAATTTTCTCTCCACTCTCAAACATGTCAATCTCGATATTTGCATAATGAAATATAAAAAACACAAGATATTTAACACAACAAGTAAAACTTATATAATTATACACGTGTTCAAACATAAAGAAGGAGAAAAAGTCCAATCGCAGCTCTCCATTTTTTTATTTATTTTGTCATTACGCATTCTATACAATTGATTGGTCAAGAACGTACTTTACGTGGAATTTTGGCAAATCTTAGGATACATAAATACGCTTATGATATATTGTTCTATTTTTTAATATGATAATCCTCCTCTTATCTAATCATGTGATCGGAAGGTATTGATTTGAAGTTCAAATTTATAACTTAGCCACATTAGTATTGCCTTATTTTTTTGGCAAATTGAGTTATAAAATAGGATTTGGGTAAAGTATGAAATTATTCGATTCCTTCCAATCAATAAGATAATCTCCTCATTAATCATGTGATCTTCGGGCCATTAATTAATTTGGATTAGTAGGCGTCGCTAGAAACAACTCCCAAGTTCAAACCTCACCGGGATGCAATTAGCAAATGATCAACGAAACAAGACATAGGAGACACTTGAATATCCATAGATCGAGTTAAATAAAGCTATGAACGTTCATCGAGCGTATGTGAACGTGAACGCACATGACATATCTACATATCTACAAAGCTTATTCAATAACCTATAATTCCCGTTCTCTAACATCTCAACCAAGAAAACATCTGAGAAAAATTAAAGAACCAAAACGAATGAGCAAAGAACATTTACTAAGAATGAAAGAAATAAACGTATCATCAAAGCTTGAGAGTCAAGTCAATTCCGGATGGATCAGAACCTTCACTTTGAAGCACTTCTTCTGGATGATCGCCTTCTTTCTTCATTGATCTGTTATTGTCCTGATGTATGTCGACTTGAGCTTGCTGTACTAGAAAACTAGAGCGTCCACCGAAAGCAGGAGGAGGAGGAGGAGGAGGAGGAGGAGGAGGAGGCTCGCCAAGCCCAGAGGCACCACCATATGCTTGAAGACCCTCGACCCTCGTCCGATCGATAGGAGTTTTTGAATTCGGGTTCATGCTGCACACTTGCCTTAGACCCCCGAACCGGTACCCTGGAAGCACCGATGACGGGTAAGAAGGCTTGTGAATCATGGACTCCTGTCGGATCCCGAGCGCCCTACCTATGCTCCCATAAAGAGGCATTTGAGGAACACCTGAGTAATAATACGACAAGTGTGGGTGAACCCCGAGCAGGTCAGCTTCCATCCCTTTGCGCTGTTTGGCGAGCGCCCGCTCTTGCTTGTGCGCGTTCTGATGCCCGCCCAAAGCCTGCGAGGTAGAGAACTCTCGCTTGCAAAAATTGCATGCGAAAACCCTAGCTTTCTGGACCTTGCAATTCTCATCCGTTGAGGATTCGTCGCTCTGCCTAGCATTGGATGGGACGCCTTGGTTGAAGAGCTTAAGGTCTAGGTCGGTTGACCCGACGCCTCCCTTGTCGTCATCATCAACGGGTGTCTTCTGATTCGCTGGATGACGGTAACCGGTGGGTTCGGCTTCAGCGATCTCTTCGTTCATGTTCAATCTGTTCTTGGCCTCGTGACGATGATCATCACACTCTAGGGTTTCTCCAGAAGCAACTGAGATGCTGGAGCCTTCTGAGGGGCATGGCGCAATCGCCATTGAATGAAAAGATCTTTTGACCTCGCAAGCTTATGAAAGCAAAGGTTGGATCTATTTAGGAAAAAAAAAGTTCGACATCAATCTTTTCATTTATGGCAAAGAATCTCCTCTCATGGTTACCGACTCAAACCCAGTATACACGCTTTTTGAACAAGATATCGAAGATGTAGACCGGTCATGTTATTTTTCCAAATATATCTTGAACTTCTCTTCGACTTACTCAAAATAATTTGAAACAATTGATGATAAATTTGGTAAAAATATGGTTTTATGGTTGTGAATCACCTACCGACTCACGCGTTTAATATATGTTTGATTAGGGCATATCTACATAATAAATATATGTGCCGACCCCTTACATCTTCTACACATAGCAATGAAAATATGAGGGAGCACTTAAAGTATGTTCACTTTAGGCATGCATTGTATGGAAAAAGGCATATAGAAAGGCATTTAAAGTACAAAGATATCATTTGATTCAAAATTGCCTAGTTCTAATAATTCAGTAGGTGCATTCTACAAATCGTTGCCTTAATTGTACTTTTCCAAATTACGGAACCACGATTCAGTTCATGTAGTCACTTCGATATATGGTATATACGAATTAATTTATTGATCGAGTCAGGTAAAACTATAATGAAGAGGTATTTGACTACATTTGAAAGGAGTTCATCACTAACACTAAAGTTTAAAACATGCAAAATAAAAAGCTTTTGTACATACATAGAAAATCATTCATGAATTTCATTTAAAATGGATCGTATAACCATACCATGCATATTTATTATGAGCTTCATGGTGATCCACATCTCTTCATTAACTCTTTCAAAATTAGGAAAAAAGTAAATCGAATAAGATTACTTCATATTTATGGCACGACCCCTTCCATTAATATATTTGTTAATCCTATCCTCACAAAATATTCCATATCCCTACCTTAGTTCCTTCTTTAATAGGGCTTTCCTGATCTTGTTCATTAAGAAATGTACCAAATTGGCAAATAATATAAAATCAAGTCTTTGAATGATATGCGAGATGTTTTCACGATAAGGACCTCTCCAGCCTAAGATTTTTCCCAAGTGTAAACCATTGTCCAACTTTTACAAATAATTTTCTTCTGATTATCCGATCAATCACATCTTTTACTCATATAAAATAAAAAAAGAAAAAAAGAGTCCTCGTGTGCAATATTTGCTTATGCTTCAAGTTGACCGAATCAGCAAATATTTCCAGAAAAGAAACCCCCTTTCGAACATGGGCCAAGCTCTCCTATATATAGTAAGAGTTGAGTGTCTAGACGGCGAATATTATTGCAAGACTCACGAATATTCATGTTGGAATGAAACCTTAATTCTATTTTTAGGTAATTGTTACATTCTCCTTTGATAATTTCGGACTCAAACCCACTTCACAAATATTGAACATGATAACTCACGTGCTTATTTTGGCGGCAATACAGCAATATCAAGAGAAGTTTTGTCTGAAATTTTCTGCTTTGACCCAATTTGAATCAGCTTGAATTAGAGTTACCGTGACATCGAATTTTTTTTTACAATTCATTAATAATATTAGGTTTAACAAGATAATTGCAATTCACTCGGATCATTTGATGAAAATGTTGAAAATTTCAATTAGGTTACTAATTGTGTGACATACAAAAAGATTGAAAGATACCTTCCTTGTTTGTGATTTTTTGAATCGTGATTCCTTATGAGGAGTCATAATATAAGGAAATAAATTAAAAATATGTATTTACTAACTTTTATATGCTTAAATTAATAGATATTGAAATACAAGTTGATTATTTGAGCAATGGTTAAAAAGTTATCATACTTAATCTTTGCCATCAGAACTGATATATTCTAAAAGATGCATCGGATATTTTTAAAGTTGAAATTCATTGAGTTAAGATTATCCAATAACTTTTACTAATGGGTTTTTTTAACTTATTGATGCTTAGAACATATACAATTTCCCTATTTATTTGTCGCAATATAAGATATCATCCAAAATTGTCTAATATCTTCATCTTTTTATCCAAATCATATCACTTGTCAGCTAAATAACAACCCACGTGATCTTAATTTGTGTCGTTGAACTTAACCGCTAAAATGACATCATGCATGACAATTTAAGTTGACCATAAAGTGAAAATAAAAAAGAAAAGAATAAAACCATCCCACTCCTCCTTTTGAATGAACCGAAACTCCTTCATCTCCGCTTCTTTAAATGTAGTTGTTCTTACCTTCCGATCTTCAATAAAGAAAGCCAAGTTTTTTAATTCAACTTTCCACCAAGTCCAAAATATGTTCCGATTTGCGTTGCTTTAAGTTTATACATTCACCCATTAATTGCCCTACAAGGTAAATTTATGGACTTGTTTTTTCTATCGAACTAATTTTAATATGAAAGAATTGAGGATTATTTAATTTTTCATACTGTTTGTTTTGCTTTCAAAGTAATTAGAGCTTTGATCTATTCAAGTCTTCCAATCAAGGTAAGTTAATACCCTAAGGACTAAGTTAAATTGATTTACTTGGTACTCTTGATCTTGTTTGGTTGTTGCTTGCTCATTTAATTTTAATTTTGATGTGAAATTTAGTTGAGCTTCAAGATTGGCATGTTGAGGTAGGGTGATTTTTTGCCTGAATTGAAATATTTTCTACATACCTAGAAGGTGTTTGAAAGAATACCCATTAAGGTTTATTTCATCTTGAATGGGAATAAGTGAGAAAATGGTAAAACTAGACCTAAAATAGGCATTTTAGTAATTTTTTATATGTCTAAGTCCAAATTTGTAGATCTCCGACATTGATAGTGCTGTCATAATAGTGATATTTTGTAATATAAATTTTAGTTAGTGGGCTATTAAGTTAGATTAATTAAAGGAAAACAAATTAATTCAAAATAACTAGCTTTGAAGTTTTAGGAGCAAGTTTATGATTACAACAAGTTAGGCGACTAATCTACAAAAACTGAAGATTTTGGGGGGTACTTACACAGCATTAGAAACCTCACGGTAATCGGTAGTTAAGTTATTTTTAGAAATAATTGCTTAATCCGACAATTTATCTAACTAGTCAAATTTGGCCTAAATTTCACAATTAATAGTTTGTCGTTTTGATAATTTTATAGTATCTATGACATGTTTATTGTGTACACGAAATATTCATATGTTTTAGACAAAAAATGAATGACCTTTAATACTTGGTGTATTTAATATGGCTTGATTAAGTGAAGATTGGAAGTTTGGGGCAATTATGTAATATATAGAATTATAGGAAGTCAGTTTTAATATTGATGATTAAGGTGGATTTAATCAAGCGTGGTCTTAAATATGAAAATTGTATAAATTATTTAAATTATAGAAATATTGATTCTCTAAGGAAAATTCATCTAAATGATTTAGGAATTTCCATTAGTTCTCTACTAAATGATGATAACATGGTGTTTAGAGGATTAAGATTTATATGTTGAAGTGTGCATAATCATTTGATTGGTACTATTTAGACGAGAAACGCCAAAGAGGCTAGGTGTGTTAGTTCTTGTAATTGTGATTATTGCAAAACGTGGCATTTGTTATGTATAAATGATTTTTCATATCAAATGATGATTGTTTATGAGTGATTTTGCAAATGATAATAAATTGATATTTGGTTTCATTGCTAATATGGGAAATACCAAAATTATAGAATGATATCATTTACACTTTTTCTATATAATTGAACATGTCAATTGTGATGTTATGATAATTTGCTTATCAATGATGTTATGTGATGAAGACTTTTGCCCACGGCCTCTTCACGAGAGAGCGAACTCCCTTTTATGGAAGACTTTAGGAAAAGATAGATGTTTTATTGTATAAAATAGAGAAAATTATCTAAAAAGTCTTAAATATAGTGCACTTTTGCCAATTCAGTCTTAGACTTTTTAATTTTGCCAATTCAGTTCTAAATTTTTTCACTTCTTGCTAATTGAGTCTATCCTGTCAATTTTGATCAAAGATTGCTAACATGGGTGCTGACGTGGGATTTTTAAAATAATATTTTAATTTTTTTATGGTTTTTTCTTTTGCTTTTTTTTCTTTTTCTTTTTTGGGTTTTGGATTTGGTTGGCAAGGGTTGTCGATCAACCCTTTCTGGTTTTGGGTGAGGGTCATGATGCCCTCACTAAATCTAGCCATAGGAGGGCTTCACGGTCCTTTTTGACCCCAGGGTGATGGCCTCAAGCAAGGTTGCTACCCTCACTTGGCTAGATTCCGTGAGGGCATCATGACCCTTGTCGTTTCTAGGCAAGGGCTCCCGTGCCCTCACTTTCGTCAGCAAGGGCATTGTGGCCTTTACCTAGAGCTAATGAGGGGCACAATGCCCTCGTCCAAAGCTGGTGAGGGCTCCAGTAACCCTTGCCAGCCAAATCCAAAACCCAAAAATAAAAAGCAAAAAAGGTAAAAAGAGAGAGAAAAAACCATTAAAAATTTCAAAATATTATTAAGGCCATGTTAGCGATTGTTTATCCACATCAACAATTTTCAGTCAAAATTTGTCGGATTGACTCAATTGACAAGAAGTGAATGTTTAGGACTGAATAAGTTTCGAACTTTTTGGACAATTTTCCTTGTATAAAAGAAGTATCCACAAGAATTATGGGACATGGAGTTCTATGATTTACACACAATATATATGACTTGTGTAGCTTCTGATGTGATATTATAATATAACTATCATCACGTGGTTGTATAATAGTGTATTTATCCTCTCTAATATGAGGAACACTTGTGATGATGTGTTTATTATTCCGTCCCCATGAGCTAGTGGTGATGATATCTCATGAGTTAAGATAGATCCTGACTAGTGATGAGTAGGGAATAGATACTCACCTGTGTATATCGCTGAGCCCTTATGTAGTATTTGTCATCATGAAACTAGTATGTTCATCTACGTGCATGTGCGTGATAAACTGAATATCATATAGAACTTGGATTGTTATTCATTGCATTTATGATTAAACTCATTCATTGATAATGCATGACTTACATATTAAATGAACTTAAATAATATGTTTGGAAATAGTATGTGAATACTCATTGTTTCTAGGGTTAATACCAAAAAACCCCCAAACTATACATACTATGACACAAATACTCCAAACATTTTCTTTGTCATTAAAAACTATAAACTTGTATATTGCGACACAAATATCCCTATATTTTTGTTTCATAAAAAAATTCAAATTTATATTAGTGTGACAAATATACATTGGATGGAATTGTAATAAAATGTACATATGTTACACATGTATAAGTCTAGATTTTTTTTCGACACAAAAAAAGTTAGGGGTATATGTGTGATTGTGGGCAAGTTTAGGGTTTATAGAAAAAAAATAAAGAAATTGAAATATTTGTATCACAGTAGGTATAGTTTGAGAATTTTAGTGGTATTACCCATGTTTTTAATATGTTGATACCTTTATTATGGTAGCGAACAATTGTTGAAGGAATGTAGATTTTGGATATGCGGGATTAAATTATTAGCTAATATTATTGACGCAGCATGCCCGTTTCCATCGTGCATGTTGTTTTTGGCTTCTTAATGTTGCTGTAAGAATATGAGCATGAGACGTTTGCAAGTTGCGCCAGTTAGCTAATTGACAATTAAGTTGGCTACTTCAAGTCTTTATTTAAGACAAGGTTTATTTTGGCCTCTTTTGAGAAAATAACCCTCTTTTAACCTACTATTTTAGATAAAGTAAGTTATTTCATGCCCTTATATAAGAAAGGTATACTCTATAATTCTTTTGAGAGAACAAATCCCTTTAGTCTTTTATTTGAAAATTTCCCTAATTTCTACGTTAAGGCCACACATATGACGGCTCAGGTTACTCATTCCTTGGTGGACTAGATAATTTAGCCAATGATTTCACATAAATATCGAAAGAGTTGTCCAAGCATAAAGAACAATAAATTAAAAAGTTCGATATCCAGTCACATATATGTCAATCTCAATGCCGACGTAGGGGAATGGAAAAAAAGGCGAGATCACTATTTAATGAGAATTTAAAGGGAAGATATTTAGCTCACCAGACTTATATAACTCTAGAACACATGCTCAGAAAGAAAGAAGGAAAAAAGGATTCTAACCACTATTCTCCATTTTTTCTTTTGCCATTAATAATTCAAAATTATTTGATTTAGGGATGATTGGTTTCAAAGTGATTAGGTTTCAATGTTGAAAACCTTGCAAACGAGAGCCAATTCTTAGTTCTTGGAATCAAGAATTGAATCGGTCAACTTGACTCTATGTCAATTTTAAGGTCAACTCGAGAATTGATTTACTTTGTTTTAATCAAGCATATTTATCTTGGGTAATTGTCCATATAGTCCCAATCCTTTTGGCGATTTACAAACATAATCCTTTTAGCCACTTTTGGTCGGAAATAGTTGATGTGGATAATTTTTGCAATTTTTTTCCCTTTTTGGCCAGCATCTACATTAGTGACTTTTAACCAAAATTGATCTAAAGTACTATATTGAAATATCATTAAATGGTTTAGGACTAAATTGGCCAAATTGAAAAGTTTAAGATTAAATTGATTGCCATTCAGTAGGTTTATGACTCTTTGGACAATTTTCTCTTCATCTTGGAATTGCATTAAAATTTTTTCCTAAAAGGAATAATCATAAGACCAAACAAAATACTTCACCATATGAAAGTAAAAAGTGCTTTTAATATCAGACGTGTAGAGTTGGTTTCGAACTTGTTTAATTGGTCTTGCAAGGCTAGTTCTCGAGTAGAACTGATGGTTCCCGGTGTACAACAGGGAATTGAACCGGTCAAGGCCAGTTTTGAATTATTTAACCTGAAATCGAACAAGTCCCTAGACAAAATGGCTTGGAACCGATCGGGTAAGGCCAGTTCTGTTCCTGAGTTGAACCAGCCCTATTGGTTACCCTTTTGATTGGTCAATAATTCAGTTTGCATGAAATTTCAGCAAAATTTAGGAGACTTAAACACGTTTATGGTGAGTTATTTTGTTTATCAATACGATAGTCCTTCATCTAAACTTGAGATCTTCAGTTTCGAAACTATCGATTAAAAGTCCTAATCGTGAAACATATGTATGTAGCATTGCATTCCGAGTATAAATTCAAAGCTATTAAGTACGGTTTGGGTATGCATGAAACTAGCAAACCAGGCAGTGTTTTACTCCTTGCGATTGATAAGATGACCCTCCTCATTAATCACGGGATCTTCCGGTCATCGAATAATTTGGTTTACACCATCGCAGGCGTCGTTGTTAACTACTTTAAGGTAAGTTTGAATTTCATGAGGATGCAATTAGCAGATGGTGAATGACGAAGAAGAATCACTTTGAAGAGATGAAATTGGAAACGAATGAATAGCCATAAATCAAGTCAGATAAGCTATGAACATTCGTCGAGCATATGTGAACCAACACGCAAACGTGACAGTCATGCTAGCTTATTCCAAAAACCTATTATCCTATATACATATCAGCCAACAAAAAATATGAGAATTTAAAAAAAAAAAAACAAATAAATGAGCAAAAAGTAAGAATATAGTCCATCAAAGCTTGAGAGTCAAATCAATTCCGGATGGATCAGAGCCATCACTCTGAAGTTCTTCTTCATCTGGATGATCACCTTCCTTTTTCATTGACTTGTTATTATCACGACCAACATCAACTTGAGCTTGGTGATGAAAACTAGTGCTTCCATCAAAAGCAAGAGGAGGAGGGGGAGACTCACCAAGACCAACGGCACCGCCATATGCTTGAAGACTCCCAACCCTCGTACGATCGAAAGGCGGTCTCGAATTTGGGTTCATGCCGTACGCTAGCCTTAGACCATCGAACCGGTACCCGGGAGGCACAGAAGACGGGTAAAAAGGCTTGCGAATCATCGACTCGTGGCGGACCTCGAGCGCCCTACTTATACTCCCAAAATGAGGCATTTGAGGAACGCCCGAGCAATAATACGGCAAGTGACGATGAACCCCAAGCAGGTCAGTTTCCATCCCCTTGTGCTGTTTGGCGAGGGCCCGCTCTTGCTTGTGCGCGTTCTGGTGCCCGCCCAAAGCCTGCGAGGTAGAGAACTCTCGCTTGCAAAAGTTGCACGTGAAAACCCTACCTTTCGTGACCTTGCAGTTCTCATCCGTCGAGGATTTGTTGCTCTTCTTAGCATCGGATGGCTCCCCTTGGTTGGAGAGCTTGAGGTCTAGGTCGGTTGAGCCGATGCCGCTGGCCTTCTCATCCTGGACGGGTATCTTTTGATTTGCTAGATGATGGTAACTGGCGGGCTCGGCTTCGGCAATCTTTCGGTTCATGTTCAAACTGTTGCTGGCCTTGTGAAGATGATGATCGCGATTTAGGGTTTCTCCGGAAGCAGCTGAGATGCTGGGGCCTTCTGAAGGGCATGGCATAATCGCCATTGAATGAAAAGATTTTTTTTTTCTTTTGACTTTGCAAGTTTATTTCAAACAAGGGCTTGATCTATTTATTAGATAAAATAATTTGATAACCAATCTTTTTATTTATGGCAAAGAATCTTCTTTCATAGTTACCGACTCGAACCCAGATCACAAATATCGAACATGATATCAAACACGTGATGACTAAGCCTTACAGGATATGCATACGTTATTATATAGACAACTCATGTTAATTTTTCCAAAAATATCTCGAACTTCTCTAGACTTACTCAAATAGTTTAGAAAAAAGTGATGATAAAAAAGGTAAATAAATGTAAAGATATGGTTTCATGGCTGTAAATTACATGCCAACTCATGCGTTCCATATATATTTTATTAGGGCATATATATATATATATATCATAAATATAGGTACATCTTCTACATATAGCAATGAAGATATGTAGGAGCACTTGAAACTATGTTCACTTTAGGTAGGCATGGTCAGGAAAAGGCATATAGAAAGGCATTTAAATTATCAAGGATATTGTTTGATTCTAAATTTTCAAGTTGTACTAATTTGGTAAGTACATTCTACAAATCGTTGCTTTTCGAAATTACATAACCAAGATGCAGTTCATGTAGTCACATTGATTGGGAAAATTATCTGAAAGTCCTAAACCTATAATTATATGGATGTTAATTTAATCCTAAACTTTTCAATTTGATTAATCTAGACCTAATCTTTTTGAAAATTTGCTAATTTAGTTATTTTGGCCAAATTTGGTCGGAAATCACTTGACGTTGATGTGTACAATTTTTTGAAATTTAGTCATTACGTCCTACGTAACATGATTGACGTTGATGTGTACAATTTTTGCAATTTCTAATAATTTTTTCTGAATTTTTAAATTTTTATTTTATCTTTTCCATTGTGGCCAATGATGGTCATTGGAACCTCGCTAGTCACTAAGCAAGATCCCACAAGCCCTTGCCGATGGGTAGTAAGGACAAAATAAAAGAAAAAATGACATAATACATAGAAAGAAAACTAATTAAAAATCATAAAAATTGTCTAGTTGGATACTAACCACGCCACTTATGACCATTCCAAATAGAACGGATGGCATCCACGTCACCAATTGTTTGGCCAAAATCAGTCAATACTTAATTGACAAATTTCCAAAATGTAAATTGGTTTAATTAATAGGTTTATGATTGAATTGGCATTCTTTCAATAGGTTTACGATTTTTTAGGCAATTATCCCAAATTTGGTAGATGGTATACATGAATCAGTTTGTTGATTGAGTCAAATAAAACTATAACTAACAATTAATTGACTTTAGTCGAATAGAGTTCCCCGTTTCCACTTTAAAGTTTAAATCATGCAAAATTGAAAGTTTATATATGTAGGCCTTATTTGGTTCAGGATTTGGAATGAGCTTTGAGTCTCTAAAGGATCTTGGCCAAATACAAATCCATTTAGTTCAATTTTTTTGGATGACTTTGGCTAGATGTAATTACATCTCCAAATGACTTTAAGGGTCTTTAGTCCAAAGTAGGTTCATGAGTCATTTGAGAATTTATATCTTCGGAATGCAAGTTTTACTGTTCACGTTACTATTTATCTTCTTTCCCAAAGAAGCAAATGGGGGCTGACAACCGCTAGCCAAGGGTTACCAATGTGAAACCATTGCCTAAGGGGTTGCTCGACCCTAGCGATCATTGCCCGAGGGTGGCAACCACCCGGCTGTCATTGCCTGGGTCATGCAACCCCACCCAAGTGTCATTGAGGTTCGATGACCTCAGGCGGGGGTCGCTTGGGTCACTGCGATGCAAGTAACCACTACTTGGGTTCATGCGACCTCTTGCCTAAGGTCGCATGAACCCACGCATTGGTTGCTTGCACCGCTTAGGTCGCCATGACCCAAGCGACCCTTGCTTGAGGTCGCCAGACCATAGGTGAGGTTGTCCAACAACCACATCTGGCCATGGCTAGATTAAAAAAGTTATTTCAAATTTTTTTTTATAATTTTTTTTTAGCAAAAGTACTTTGCAAAATGTAATTTTTACCATACAGCATTTAACTCAAAAATATTTCGCAATGCACTTTAAAATTACAATCTATCAAATGTTATTTGCATCTCGGAAAACCCCTTTATTTCAAAAATATTTATATTTTCCAAAGACGTTTGCCCAACACTGAATCAAAGGGGCTATAGTAGATTAACCATGAATGTGTTTCCGTTGTATTACATGCGCCACGCATGTTTATTAAGAACTTCATAGTAACCCATAGTTGAAAAAAAGAAGAAAAAGAATCAGATTACTCTGTATTTATGGTATGACCCCTTACTATTAATACATTTGTTAATCCTAACCTCATAAAAATCTTCCACATCCCTCCTTTAATTCCTCTATAATAGGGGCCTTCCCGTTGCTTCTTCGTTAAGAAACGTACCAAATTGGCAAATAACTAAAAATCCAAGTCCTTAAATCAAAATGGGCGGATATTTTTTTACGATAAGGACCTCTCCATCCTAAAGATCTTTCCCAAAAATAGGTCCTAGTCCAACTGTTCCTAATCAATCTCCATTGATTATCAAATCAACCTTATCTTTTAAACCATGCGAGATTTGTTTTAAAAAGAAATGTTAAAAAAGGAGTCCTCGTGTGCAAGATTAGTTCGTGATGAGATTAGGGTTTGACCGAATTGGCAAACGTTGCCAGTAAAGACGCCACCTTTCGAACGTTGGCCAAAGCTCTTCTATACGTGTATATTTATAGTAAGAGTTCGGTATAAACAGCCAATGTTCTTGCCAGAGTAGCTAAGGTTCCCTCAAAACCTCAGACTTCTCCAGCTAATCTTCACCGTAATCGGTCTGTCCTCTTTTCTCCGTTATAAAGATGCATCATCATCTTCCTAGATAAAAGCAAACCTGCTTCTGCAATTAATTCGGGTTCTTCCGAGAACTTCTTCAAGAAAGCTTGAGTGATGTCTGACGGAAGCGACTCGAAGGGGAGGAGGAGGGTCGCGATCATCGTGGTCTCTTCGTTCGTCCTGGTCGTGATTGGCGCCTCTGTGTCCATCGGCGTTTACGCATCGAGCAGGGCTGGTGAGGAGTCGAAAGCCAGCACGAAGACCAGCGAGGTCTCGGCCTCGGTCAAAGCCATCGAAGAGATATGCCAACCGACCGATTACAAAGCAGCGTGCGTGCGGAGCCTCAAGGAGGCTGGCGCGAACACCACCGACCCCAAGGAGCTCATGAAAGCCAGCTTCAAAGCGGCGATGAAGCATGTTGCCGAGGCTGCGAAGAAATCGACGGTGCTGAAAGAGCTGGAGAAGACCCCGAGAGGGCGGGAGGCCCTGAGTAATTGCAAGAAGTTGATGGAGTTCGCAATCGACGACCTCGGGATATCATTCGACAAATTGAGCGCGCTCGACTATAGCAAGCTGGACAACACGTTGGCCGACTTGAAAGTCTGGCTCAGCGCCGTGATCACCTACCAGGATACCTGCTTGGACGGATTCCAGAACACCACCGGCGATGCGGGCCACAAGATGAGGGAGGCGTTGAAGACCTCCGGAGAGCTGACCAGCAATGTCCTCGCCATGGTCGACGAGATCTCCTTGGCCCTAGCTCAGATGGACCTCCCTAACTTCAACCGCAAGCTCCTATCGGACGGCGACAACGTGATGGGACACGGTGACGGAATCTCGGTGTGGGAGATTAACCTGCAGAAACGCAAGCTACTCACGGAGGACAAAGGCCTCCGCAGCGACAATCCCCCAGCGTTCTTGGAGCCGCCCATCCTGTTGAGGAAGCGAATGCTTCTCAGCAAGCACCCGAAGCCGAATCTTGTGGTTGCCAAGGATGGGAGCGGGAGATTCAGGACCATAAACGAAGCCCTAAAGCACATTCCATTGAATAGCACGAAGACCTTTGTGGTCTACATCAAGGCTGGGGTTTATAAGGAGCGGGTAGTGTTCGAGGAGAGGATGAAAAATATCATGCTGGTCGGCGACGGCCCGACCAAGACCCGGATCAGCTTCAACAGGAACTATGCCGACGGCACAACCACATTCCAAACTGCCACAGTCTGTAAGTTTCGTCGTGTCCTATTCCTTTCAGGGTACAAAAAGTTCTAGATGGGTCTCCTTTAATCGAGAGAGAAAGTGCTCGAGTGAAGTTGATTTACCGATGAAGGCGCGTGTTGATATTCGACTGACGACTCCCCGAGCCGCTTACATATTGAATTGATTTCTTGAATACTCGAAACTGATTAGTGGCGTACGCAAAAACATATGCTGATCAATTCCTTTGAATGTTGCAGCTGTCTTCGGAGACAACTTCATGGCAAGGGACATTGGGTTTGAGAACTCCGCTGGAGCGGTAAAGTACCAGGCCGTGGCGCTCATGGTTCGATCTGACATGGCCATTTTCCACAACTGTCACATGGACGGCTACCAGGACACGCTCTACACGCACAGCAAGCGCCAGTTCTACCGAGACTGCACCATCACTGGCACGATCGACTTCGTCTTCGGGGATGCACCCGCTGTCCTCCAGAACTGCAAGATGCTCATCCGAAAGCCTCTGGACAACCAGCAGTGTATCGTGACTGCTCAGGGGAGGTCGGGGAAGCGTGAGGCATCGGCTATCATCCTCCAGAATTGCACCATCGCTGCCCACCCCTCGGACACACCCATCAAGGGGCAGACACTCTCGTACCTCGGGAGGCCGTGGAGGGAATACTCAAGGACGATAATCATGGAGTCGTACATCGATGACATAATCCAGCCCGAAGGATGGATGCCTTGGCTCGGCGACTTCGGCCTCAACACTTGCTTCTACGGCGAGTACAAGAACCGAGGACCCGGCGCAAGCACCTCCAAGCGCGTGAAGTGGAAAGGCATCAAGAAGATCACTTCGGCGCACGCCGTGGACTTCACGGCGGGACGATTCATGAAGGGCGACAGGTGGATTCGCACGGCCGGAGTGCCGTACGTTGCCGGGATGATCAATGCTTGAGGGTTGACATGAGCTTGTTTTTGTTTTCTTGGTCAGTGTAGTAGTGTTCCTTGCCTTGAAACGTTGGCCTTTGATGCCTGGAATTTGGAGGGATTAACGAATCTTTTTTTTTCATCGTGTACATAATTCAAATGGCACTCCAAACTAAAATCTCTTGTTATATCGTCCTATTAAGAAAAAGAAATCATAAGATGTTGGAGAAAAATGATAGACAAAGAAATCGTTGGCTCATTGATTCTTCACATTAATTTTCGGGAGATTTATGCCATTAACAAATTAAAAAAAAGAAGAGAAATCGAGTTATTAATTGTCAAGATGGTCCAAATTGCGCCTCCCGCGAGTTAATTCCGAGTTTTCAACTTATATTATTTTCTCCCTAGATAAAAATCGTAACATGGCTGGAAAATCTTGAATTAAAAATAAGGAGATAGCCTTTTTGGTTCACGTTCTATTCCGCAATCTCGAAGCAGTGCCCGTTTTCATGTAGAATTTATTTATAAGGATATCGATAATTATTAACTCCACGTCATTTGGCCTTGTTTGGTGAAATTGGAGATTAAGTGTTGAAAATAGAATTACAATGTTATTTAATGATAATCAAGAATCGATAACTGGATATTATTAATTTCTTACCCCAATGAATAAAATATGTTTTTATTAGTACGTTTTATCAAAATATTGGCAAGATTCTAATTATCGACATTTATTTTCCTATTGAATGAATTAAATAATTAAGATTCTACTCAAAATATTGGCAAGATTAATTTCAATATCGTTGAAGCCATCTCTCACTCTTTTATAAAATTAATTTTATATCTTTTCAGTTTTCAAACAATTCAAAATTATTTTTTCCTGAAATGGATAAAATATTTGGGATATTATTCGTTTCTTTATATATTAATCATCATTTGTTTTTCTTCACTTACAATTTTTGCAGTTTTTGCTAGTCGAAAAAAGAAAATTCAAGGTGAGCGATTTTTAAGTTTCTAAATGTTCAAAAATAACGGAATAATTACTTTTTCACTTGAACTTTTCCCCAAAACTTAGAGGTAATTTATTATTATTATTTTTCAAAGTCAGTATGGTCCCATTGAAATTGTAAAAGTGAGTCCATTTCCAAGCCCTAATGTCTCATCTTGCCAGCTAGGTCTCAAGTCATCGTTTGTCGATACCATGTCCTGGTCAACATTAGTCTAATTTAAGTCACTTCAGATCGACCCCAAATTAGCATTAGTTCATTCTGATTGTGGTAATCACCGTTTCTCCAAGCCATTGAAAGGTAATTTTGGTTCAGCTTTCCCATGGATGATAAGGCTTTAAAGTCCTTTGAAAAATAGCTAGAGCATTCGCTAAAGGAAAAATGACATGAATGATCACTAAACTTTAACTCAATATATAATATGACTCTTGAACTTTAAATATATTTAATGTGATCTATGAACTATAGCCTGATGTACAATATAGTCGATGAAATTTCAATTTGTTCAATATAATCCATAAACTTTTGATATATGTTTAATTTAGTCTTTAAATTATATGTAAGGGCAAATTTCAAATAAGGGCCTAAAGTGGTCTCATTTTTTTAAAGACAAATACCACAAAAAATCCTAAACCATGCCACTTGTGATAATTTTACCCTGAACTTTTTTTATGCTACTAAAAACCTTAAACTATGCTACTTGTGACAATTTTACCTTGAACTTTTTTTTTGTGCTACAAAAAACTCCAAACTACACCACTTAAGACAAATTTACCCTAAACTTTTTTGTTAAAGGGCATTTTCGTCATTTCCCTTTTTTTTTTCCCTTCTCCTTCCTTCTCTTTGCCAACCATGGCAGAGGGAAGTCAACCATGGCCGCCCTTGCCCCTCGTTGGCGTCAGAGTTAGGCGAGGCTCGGGCGGCCCTCGCCGACGTTGGGTGAGTGTGCTAGTGAGGCAGCCCTTGCTTGACGTCAGTGAGGCCCACCCTCGCCTTGCCTAACCTACGCGAGGGCGGGCGAGGGTAGCTCTCGTTGACTCCGACGCTGGTGAGGGCGGCCATCACTAGCTTCCCTCTGTTGGCCATGGCAAAGGGAAGAATGAGAAGAAAAAAAAAAGAAAAAAAGAAAAGAAAATGCCCTTTAGCCAAAAAAAGTTTAGGGTAAATTTGTCCTAAGTGGCATAGTTTAGGGTGAAATTATCACAAGTGACATAGTTTGGGATTTTTAATGAGACAAAAAAAGTCCAGGTTTAAATTATTACAAGTGGCATAGTTTAGAGTTTTTTATGGTATTTACCCTTTTTTAAATAAGAGTATGAAGTTGATATTTTTTCAAATAAGTGCCTAAAATGCCCTTGTTATCTCAAATAAGAACTCGAAGTGAACATTATTTCAAATAAAGGCCTAAATTGGCTATATTAGTCTCAAATAAGAACATGAACTCGTCAGCTTTGAAGGGTAATTTCATCTTTTTAATTTTTTCCTTTTTCTTTATTTTTTCATAAAAAAAAATAGATAAATTAAAAATTAAAAAAAGGGAAAACACTGGTGTGAGGACTCCCTCTCACTTGTGACCATCATTCCATCGTTGATGGGGTGGCGATGATGGTCGACGGGGTCATCGACGCTTGGGTGAGGGTTGGCAACCTCCACCAACTAGAGACAAGGGCCGGCTAGCCCTCGCTAGGGACAAGAGAGGGTAGTGACTAGGGGTGTCAGTAACCGAACCGAAAATCGAAAACCAAACCGAACCGAACCGAAATTTCATGCCTTTTTGGTTCGGTTCGGTTTTCGGTTCGATTAACCGAAAAAATCAAATTATATCTTCTATTTTAGAACCTATCCAATTCGGTTAACCGAACCAAACGGTTAACCGAATTGAACCGGTTTCTAAGGTGCAAGACAAAAACCGGAAATGACGCGCAACTTTTCTTCTTCGCTTTCGATGCTCCGGTGAAGGAGGAGTGAATTCCGTCGGCGTTCCCCTCCACCGCAGATCGGCGCCTCCCGAAACCCTACGATTCTCGCCGGCGGCGTTCGCCCTCTCCTCCTCTGTCTCCTCTGTCTCTCTCTCTCTCTCTGCATCTCTGGCGAAAAATGGCGGACGCCTGGGGCGGCGGGAGCGGGCCGGCGTCGGCCTCACGCTCGCGGGGGGCTCTGAAGCGCAAAAGAGGGAATTCCTCTTCTTCTCGTTCCTTGTTCAAGAGCCTCGGCGCCGACGAGTGGCGCGACCGGATCGCCTCCCTTGAGGCCGAAATCCAGGGGGTTCTCGCGTACTGTCGCGAGATGATGGAGAGGCGGGAGCTTGCCCTAGACCCGAGCTTGGCGGAGTGCGGGTCTGCCAATGGGGCAATCGCCTGCTGCCTCGAGGAGAGCGCCTCAATTCCCAGATTTCACCTGTTCTGGAGAAGGCGCTGCTGGATCTCTGCAAGCGAGCGGAGTCGGGTCTAGACTTGGACGAGGGTGATCACGGGCCTCGTCTCCTACTGCAACCTCGCTCAACCCTCCAATGCCAAGGAGTACCTTGACGTAAAATCTCTCGTCTTTCTCGTGTTCTCCGCGTCTCTTTCCGGTTACCCGCGATGGTGCGATGCTGTTGTGAATTGGGTTTCTCGCTTTTTGATCTCTCGATGAAATTTTATCTGGGTAGAGGAGTCAAGGTGGATCATCGTCCTAAAAATTCTCACTTTTCATCTGAAAACCACTTCAGAAATCTTGGGCTTTCTTGTTTTAATTTGTAGGAAGAGACTGGGTATGTTACAGTGGATTGCCGATTAGTTTATGAAGGATTTGTTCTTCGAGCAAATGGTATAAATTTCTCGTGAGTAGACAATTTAATTGGCTGTGAATTGGTTTCAACTTTGTGTTTTGAAATTTCTGCTCAGAACATTATCGGGCAAGAAGTGGGGAAAGGCG
>CM026417.1:43969846-44003672 GCA_014858505.1 Corymbia citriodora subsp. variegata | reverse complement strand
GGGGGGTTGGGGGTTGGGGAGAATTAAAAAATCAAGGCCCTCCGCATGATTAAGACAACTTGACCGGAAAAATGAAAACCGGGGCAAAAGAAAGATAGAGTTGATGCTGATTTTGTTCTTCACGAGGATTTCAAAAGGAGGTGAAAAATTTAAAAAGGACTTCATGATCAAGGCCCTGCACATGATTAAGACAAATTGAGTGGAAAAAAGAAAACCGGGGCAAAAGAAAGATAAAACTGATGTTGATTTCGTTCTGTATGAGGATTTCCTGTGTCAGCCGTGCATGGGTGTTTTAGGGGGTTGAAGACTTGGGTTCATTCTGTACGAGGATTGCCCGCGTCAGTCGTTCATGAGTGTTTTAGGGGGTTGAAGACTTTGGGTGGGCCATCTTGCATCACTCGTTCATGAGTGTTTTAGGGGGTTGAAGACTTGGGTGGGCCCATCCTGCGTCAGTCGACTTTGGGTGGGCCATCTTGCATCACTCGTTCATGAGTGTTTTAGGGGGTTGAAGACTTGGGTGGGCCCATCCTGCGTCAGTCATTCATGAGTGTTTTGGGGGGTTGAAGACTTTGGGTGGGCCATCTTGCGTCAGTCGTTCATGAGTGTTTTAGGTGGCGTCAGTCGTTCATGAGTGTTTTAGGGGATTGAAGACTTGGGTGGGCCATCCTGCGTCAGTCGTTCGTCAGTCGTTCATGAGCGTTTTAGGGGATTGAAGACTTGGGTGGGCCATCCTGCGTCAGTCGTTCATGAGCGTTTTAGGGGGTTGAAATGGCGTTTACCCAAGTCTTCAACCCCCTATAACACTCATGAATGACTGACGCAGGAAATCCTCATACAGAACGAAATCAACATCAGTTTTACCTCGAAATATCCGCAATTTTTATCTTTAAAGAAACTTATTCAAGATGAAGTTTTGAAAGAATTTAACAATTAAGATACCTATTTCATAATTGGCTCATATTTAACAAATTATATATTAAAAGATCAATCTCATATGGGCTCATATTTGACAATTAAAAAGTGTTAAGATCATGTATGAGAAATAATTAAATTAGATGATCAATCTCAAATTGGTCTCATAATTGACATATAAATATAGTAGATGATCAATGAAAAAATCCTTAAGGAGTATCTATCTGATTGTTGACTTACATTTTAGAGTAATCTATTTGAAAGATCAATCTCATATTGGCTTCATATGAGACAAATAATTAATATTAAAACCGTATTTATGATCGATAACATATTGAACTAATATCTGGCAAGTAAACAATATCAGAATGACCTAGGTCTTTACATATTGTATTTATATTTACGCACTTCGGCCACTAGCATTTTTTTGTTTCTTGGTCAACCTAGATTCATGTATTTTAAATTCAATTGCTCGCATGATTTTCTTGCCATCAATTTCAAGAGCCTCGAAATTGAGTGAGCGACTCATTTTTAGATTTCATTTGCAGAACCCAAGATGGACGCCTTGCCCTTACTCGGTCGTCACCCGTCTGCAAAGAACCAAAGCAGATGTGTCCAAAGTCGATTAATGTTCCATTTGTACGTGAAGGTTTGCGTGTCCTGGTCTGTCGATGTTTCAATGTAGACTATTCAAAGTCTTGCGGAGATAACGCCGGTCTTCTGAGCAAAAGGCGTTAAAAGGAATACTATTGCCAACATAATAATCTCAATAATGCTGACATGAAAAGACAAGAAACGAGAAAATGAGACTCATTAACTTCTTGGTCCCCGTGATGATAACATCCTTTCCACAAATAGTCTGTCAGGTGGTAATAATGCATAGCACTAGTCTTTTCTCAATAACATCATCATTTTCCATTTAATGATAATGAATTGACAGAAAAATGAGACGAGAAATAATATATGAATCACAGAGAGAAAGACTTATGATGTCTTATGCTGATAGAAATTGACGTGAACTACAAACACTAACACGAATTGTCTGGCTTAGATGATGTAGAATCTACGTCGACAACAGCATGTAGTAAAGTGAAAATTCAAATTAAAGATTTTGCCCATATTTTTTTAAGACAATTTTTTCACGAGGAAATAAAACTTTACATTTATCCATTAAAGCGGGTGGCGTTCAAAAATAGAGATAGAGGCTGTGTGGTTAAGATGATTTCTGGATTAATGTGGCAAGCACTCCATATTTGACTATCTCAAAACAACAGCGATAGATGCATATACCTTGACTGAGGCTTCATCTAATAATGATTAGCCATCTATATATATCTTACCAATCTTGTTGTTGAGAACATGCGAACCTTGACAATCTCACATCCTCAAAACCACCCCAAAAATCATGGCCTCTTCCTTATTTCTGTGGAAGTCGTCTTCTTTAGGAGTCTTCTTGTTCTACTCGCTATTCTTCGTAACCAACATCACCATCTTTTTTTCCACTCCATTTCATGGCGTAGTCGTTTGTGCTTCCTCAACTTCTTTCGCTCCCAATGCGACCAACCATAAGGATGAAGCAAAGGCTCTCCTAAAATGGAAATCTAGTCTCGAAGACCACAGCCAGTCTCTCCTATCTTCATGGCATGGTAACAACTCTTGCCACTTCTTTGGTGTCACTTGTGACAACTATGGATTCGTCACCCATCTTAATCTTTCTAATCTCGGCTTTAGAGGTACTTTAACTGGTCTCGACTTCTTGCGCTTAACCAAGGTGGTTAGCCTTGACTTTCACAACAACTCGATCTATGGTCCTATGACCTCGAGTATCAGTAACCTTTCCAAATTGAACTATCTTGATTTTTGTGAGAATAGACTCTTCGGAAATATTCCTCAATGTACAGGCATGCTAAAGAGTCTTCGCTTTTTGAATCTACGTGGAAATTATCTAAGCGGACACATTCCTCGGGAGATTGGATTGTTAGATTCTCTTTTGGAAGTTGATTTTGCCGAAAATAATCTCACAGGTCCTATCCCTGCTTCACTAGGAAACCTAAGCAATCTAAATGTTCTCTATCTTCGGGGAAACCAATTTTCAGGGTCCATTCCTCCTTCTCTTGGAAAATTAGGCAACTTAAGAAATTTGAACTTAGCAGAAAATGACCTTTCTGGTCCCATTCCAAGAGAGATAGGTGACCTAAGAAGATTGAAGGTTCTTCATTTATATGGGAATAAACTTTCAGGATCCATACCTTCAGAGATTGGGAGGCTAACCATTCTTATTGAGCTAAGTTTTGGTAATAATACTTTGGTTGGGCATATCCCTGCTTCACTAGGAAACCTAAGCAATCTAAATGTTCTCTATCTTTGGGGAAACCAATTTTCAGGGTCCATTCCTCCTTCTCTTGGAAAATTAGGCAACTTAAGAAATTTGAGCTTAGCAAAAAATGACCTTTCTGGTCCCATTCCAAGAGAGATTGGTGACCTAAGAAGATTGAAGGTTCTTGATTTATATGGGAATAAACTTTCAGGATCCATACCTTCAGAGATAGGCAAACTAACATCTCTTGCAAAATTAAGTTTGAACGCAAATAATTTGACTGGTTCAATACCTGCATCAATTGGAAGCATGGCCAATTTAACCACGTTGTTCCTTCAAGACAACTTCTTTGTCGGTTCCTTGCCTCTTGAAATTAATAAGATCGTTCATTTGAGGGTTTTGTCTCTCACTAATAATGCCCTCGAAGGGCAACTGCCAGAAAATATATGCCTTGGGGGATCATTGCAAAACTTCACTGCGAATAATAATCATTTCACAGGTCATATCCCTAAAAGCTTGAGAAATTGTACTTCATTAGTTAGAGTGAGGCTCGAAGGAAACAAACTCACTGGGAATATAAGGGAAGCTTTTGGAGTATATCCACAGCTAAATTTTATAGACTTGAGCCACAATTATTTGCATGGAGAACTTTCATGGAAATGGGGGCATTGCCGCAATTTGACGAGCTTAAGGATATCGAACAACAACATTTCCGGTGAGATACCTCCAATAATTGGAAGGATGGCTCAGTTACAGGTACTTGACCTTTCTTCAAATGATTTAAGGGGAAAGATTCCGAGGGAATTGGGAAGCTTGCAATTACTGCTACGTCTTATCCTCAACAATAATGGGATCACAGGTGATATTCCCAACGAGTTTGGATTTTTATCTCGACTGGAACATCTCAACCTAGCATTGAATAATTTGAGTGGAGCCATTCCGCCGCAGCTCAGCCAATGCACCAACTTGCTGAACTTGAACTTGAGTCAAAATAAAATCGAGAGAAGTATTCCTCCTGAGATAGGCAACGCACGATTCCTAAACGTTCTTGATTTGAGTCATAATCTATTGATAGGAAAAATACCACCAAATCTAGGAAAATTGAGAGTCCTAGAAACCCTAAACATCTCCCACAATAGCCTCTCTAGCTCCATCCCATATAGTTTTGCTGACTTATGGGCATTAACTTCTGTTGATGTGTCCTACAATGACTTGGAAGGTCCTCTCCCAAATGTCAAAGCTTTTAAGGAGGCTCCATTTGAGGCAATTCAGCATAACAAGGGGTTGTGTGGGAACGTGGATGGATTACAGAAATGCAATATTTCTACCATAAGCAAAGAACACAATCGACATGACGGAGCTAGAATTTTGATTATCCTCGTTCTCTCGTTCTCGGGATTCATCGCTCTCTCTTCCTTTTTGATAGTCCTCATTATCGTCTATTGCCGTCGAAGAAAGGTTATCAAGAGAGAGAGAAGTGCACAGACAGAGAGTAATGATTTAGATTTCTTGCACATTCTGAGTTTTGATGGCAAAATTTTCTACGAGCAAATCGTGGAGGCCACGGAAGGATTTGACTCCAAGTACTATTTGGGAGAAGGGGCCTATGGCGTTGTTTACAGAGCCGATCTACCAATAGGTCAAACTGTTGCAGTCAAGAAAATTCCATCGTTCCAGGAAGATGAGACCGTCGACATCGTTCCTTTTCAAAGGGAAATTGAAGCCTTACAAAATATTCGCCACCGCAACATCGTGAAGCTTTATGGGTTTTGCTTTTGTGCACGGCATTGTTTCCTGGTGTACGAGTACGTCGAAAGAGGGAGCTTGAGAACAATTTTGAATGATGATGAAAGAGCATTGGAGCTTGGCTGGGACAAAAGGATAAACATGGTTCGAGCAGTTGCAGATGCATTGTCGTATATGCATCACGACTGTTTTCCTCCATTGATCCATCGAGACTTGACCAGCAACAACATATTGCTGGACGCTAATTATGAGGCTCGTGTTTCAGACTTTGGCACGGCAAGATTATTGAGGCCAGATTCCACCAACTGGACTGCTATTGCTGGCACCATCGGATACATCGCTCCAGGTGATGTTCTTTGCAGAAGCATATTAATTTACTTTCTCAACTCGTGTTGCCATTGGAAATTCCTTAACTACGTGAAAGCAAATGTCTGAATCTTTAATTACAGCTAACAAAATTATCAGCGGTCTTTGAATTTTTCATTTGCAGAGCTAGCTTATACCAACATTCCCACCGAAAAGTGTGATGTATATAGCTTTGGAGTTATAGTATTGGAGATAATCATGGGAAAGCATCCGGGAGATTATGTCACGTTGGTATTTTCGTCCACTCAATCCGAGTTGCAAACGCCATTGAAGGATGTGCTGGACCGACGGCTCTTGCCTCCGACAAACCGGCATGCACAACACGTAATTTCTGTCGCAACACTAGCACTTGCGTGCTTGCGAACCAATCCTCAACTTCGACCGACCATGACACAAGTCTCGCGAGAGCTTCGAGTTCAAGCACCACCGGCTTTGCCGTTCTTTGGAGTCACCTTAGAACAACTCCGTGATCTCGATGGCAGGAACTTCTAGACCACATTCGGGAGGTTGCAAGTTTCCGATCGAGTTACTGTCGTCCGTTCACCTTTTCTGCCTTGTGTTTTTGGCAATAAGATGTCTGACTAGTTATTAAACTTGGAAGATGTGTGATGCATATGTTTCCTTCTTGTTGAAGTAGAATGACAGTTAATTTTCCTCCTTTCGTGTAAGCAAGCATCTGTTCATAGTTAATATAAATCACTTGTTTCTTAGCCAAATCGTTTGAACTTGTTTACAAAGTCTTGTATGTGAAATGGTTCTGAGATACTTCACAGTTTTGAGATCATTATGTTCGGGGAAACGAGTATAATAAAAAGCAATCAGGCTCATACATAACACGATATAATGTTTTCGACATAATAGCTCATCAAAAATGAATTTGCAGGGCAGTCAAAACCGAGATTGGAAGTTTGGAACGTCCGGAACTGACATCAATACTTGCCGGGGGAGTTCTTCATGGGGCTAAATCAATTAATAAATGAAAATTGCGTGCCCTAGTTAGTAAAGCTAGTATTTCTCAATTAACAACTTCTTACTTGAACTTGGCAAAAATCAATGAATCAATCTCAGGTATCTCACGAGTAGCTCGTTTAGTTTCTTTCCTTACGTGCAACCTCTTCCTTATGAGGACCTCGGAAATATTATCACTTGATTTTTTACTATCTAAAAGAAGGCATTGAATTCGCATGAACAAGGCGCGTCCATCGACTTTGAGAGGGAATGGGCGACTACAGATTTCCCCCCCTTTTTTTTCCACCATGAATAATACGAGAAGAAAACCTATGAACACTCCAGTTGGATTGGCGGCTTTCTAAGGTTACTAGAAATGGCACGCTTGTTCTCGTTCCCGGGAAAAAATAAAATTTTGTAAATGTCAGTTTATTACCTTGAAGAAGAATAAGATCACATTGTTCATACTAAGTGAGTGGCTTTATTCTGGTTTGGGAGCTTTTCTTTGACACTAGGTAGAATTCTTGTGTGCTGCATGGGTCTGTTTATGGAAAAATTGCTTAAAAGTGTTAATTTGAAATCTAACGTTGATTTTCTTCCTCTCAATTAGAACCAATAACTAATGGAACTAGTTTCTTCACCTAATTCTATTTTATATTTTTCCGTCTTATTTCTTTCGTTTATTAATTTCAACAGAACTTGTCTCAATACAATCATTCAACAATGTGTAGTTTGACATTGGATTATGTATCTTTTCATATATTAATAGGATATGTGCAAATTGGTCAACGGATTAGGTACAATCAACCAAGAGAGAGATGAATTGGTTATCTATGGAAACTTAAGCCTTTTCATAAATAAGTGGTGGACAGTGTGTAGCATGTGCATTGTACTATGTTGACATCTAAATGTTGACTTTAATTGCATGAAAATTAGAGCTTAATTTTTAACTCCTAAAAAATCATTAAAATTGCATAATATATAGATATTAGGAGCATTTGCATTAATAGTAATAGAATTAATAGAAAATATAAAAAATAAAAAGAAAGAAAGAAAAAATTAATGAAAAGAATTAAAAAAATTAGCTGTTATTAAAAAAAAAGAAAGAGGCGGAGTCGGGCCGGGTCGACCGGGCCCCTGTTTCTTTTCTTTTCTTTTCTCGGCTGGACCGGGCCCACTCATTTTTCTCTTTCTTATACCTCCCACGGGCCGGCCCATCTCCTTTACCTTCAGCCTGGCCCGCGCACTGGTCTTCTTCCCTCACTTCGCGCGCGCCTCTGCAACACGGGACGTACAGAAAGCAGATCAGCAGGAACAGAGGCAGAGGATCGCGAGGGGGCACTTGGCGGCGTGATCCGCGGGTCGTGTTGGCCGGCAAGCTGGCGGTGGCAGAAGCCATGCGGGCCTGCCGGTTTCCCTTAAAAGCGAGAGAGGGGCTCGCTCGTTAGGGGGTGCTCACTTGAGAGAGCGAGAAATTGGCAGAGAGAAAAATCGTGAGAGAGAGCGACTGAGAGCAAGAGGGAGTTCTACCGTCGCTCGGCCACGCCTGAGTCCTGTTCGACGAGCCCCGGCCGTTATCCTGGTCGTCCCGACCTCGCTTTCCCGATACCCACATCTCCGGTAAGTGTCTTTTCGGTCCGAAATTCCCTTGTCCCAAGGATCTCGGCTCGGGGGCATCACGAGGCGGTGGGCTATAGCTCGGCTCGTCTCGAGCTCACCCTATAACCGCCGTCTCCGAGCCGGGTAGGGGTCTCCGCAATTTAACACTCGTTCCTATGGACCTCTTTCTCTCCGTTCGGTTTTCGTTGAAGTCGAAGCCTAGATGTAGCTCTCTATGTTGACAAGTGTTTTGGACCGGGATGAGATGTTTCTCTCACTGATCTCGTGCTTGGTTTGATGTTTTTGTCTGAGTCGACCCTTAAATCCCATCTTTAGATAGCTTCGTTTGTTCCTAGCCGGTCGCGCATAACTTGTTTGACAAACTGCTCATGAAAACTGTGCAAGTCGGTTTGGTTTCCTCTGGTCATCCGACAGCGTTAACTGATCCTCAAGTCATTCCCACTATCAAATGCTTTTCTACACCAACATTTTGTTTGCGTTTCTTGCTTTGTGTCCACGAACGGCATACCGGAAGCGGTGGCCCGCGTCGGTCCAATGAATACAGGTGTTTGTTGGTAAAGTATCACCAGACCCACATTGTAACACCAATCGATCCCACGTCTAATCACAACAACCATCTCAAGAACTCGAAGCGAAATCTGAATGATAAAGGGGAAGAGGATGTGAAAATTTACCTCTTAACTTCGCGGAGAACGTGCTTGGAGAGATCGGAAGGTCGAACTTTGAGGAGCGACGGCGACGGTGTAGGCAGGGCTTCGGGAGGCGACGGAGTAGGCAGGACTTCGGGAGGCGATAGAGGGAGGCGGAGGCGAAGGTGGCGTCGGGAAAGCGGAGGTCGCGAATGATCCTTACGTACGTTGGATTCGCATGAATGGGTGACCCCAGATTGCCCTTTTCTTCCGCTGGGAATAATACAAGAAGAAACCTATGACCACTCAGAAAATAATAGGTGAGACCATCTTTACACGTCACCAAGGAGACACTCTATTAATTGATTCCCACGTGTCTCAGTGGGAGAAAATATTGGGTACGTCGTGGCCCATTAATTTCAATTTTTTTCTCACCTCCGTTTCTTCTCCCCGCTCCGTCACCCTCTCTCTCGTCTCTCCCCTCCCTCGCTCCCCTTCTTCTTCCTTTCTCTTCCGTTACCCTCTATTACCCTCTCTCTCTCTTCCCTCCATTCGTCTTCCTTCTGCTCTACACCATAAATCCAGAAATTTGCTTACACTCCATTAACAAGCTCCACAAACAAAGATGTGCACAACAAGATGACAGGATGTAGAGGAAATTTCACGAGCAAAATCCCTTGAGCTTTTACAGTTCATTAGGAATCAAAGTCGAAATTAAATCTTAATTGAATTTCTTTTGCAGTTCTGTTTCTTTTGCAGCCAAATCTCAACGTTATTGAATGAAACGGTAGGTGAACCCGCTTCAAGTTGCAGAAACCTTCATAAACTTGTAAAAATTTCTTAATATGAACAATCATTAAATTAAGAACGAATTCGATTCATACATGATTGTAAAACACCAATAATCCAAATATGTACAGCAGAATTAATTACATACCTGTTTGAGCCATGGCATCACTTGACTGAAAACGGATCAACTTGATATGATAAGTGATCTGTCGGTATGCTGGTTCTTCCTCTCTATGACCTATTTCGGTTTAGCAGCTTTAATGGGATTAAGCGACTGATAGGTATAACTTACCCTTTTATAGGCTAGAGATGGGACCTAGCAAACCCTAATCAACAGCGTGTCAACTGGGCCCTTCCCATTACGGGCTTCAGTTAAACACAATTGCCTACACTTTGCTGCTCAACTAGGCCCGTAATTAATAGATGCCAAAACCCAACTCAATAAGATCACTTTAGGGTTTAAAATATATTGGAATATCCATTAACCCGATTATATAAAATAGAAAATTAATTAATTAATTAATGTAAGCCCATTACTGGAAAATTTCCAACATTCTCCCACTTGGGCTACATTAATTAATTTGTTTTATTTTTAAAAATGATTTTAATTTTGAAAACAACACACTCGGGTTAATAACTAAAAATTTATTTTATGTAGCCACAATTTTGAAAAATAATATTCCAATAATGGCATCTCAAAACCAATCCAATCCTATATAACCTCATTATAGGACTATGGCGATCAACGTGTTAAGAAAATATTGCAACACATGATCTTCCATAATCACATATAATAAACATTATATTTTCATGGATCATGGGCCTAGTAGTGTAGTAAGAAATAGTGCCAACATGTGATCAACATATACACTATTTCTTATTGGTCCTTAATGCAATTTCTCAACGACATGAAACTGCATTAGCGCAATTTCTAAACAACATGAAATTGCCTCAGTGCGATTTCTAAACAACATGAAATTGCACAACTATGTCACAATCCAATATGAAATCTCATAATTAGTGACATTCAGTCGTCTTTAAACTAAAATTTGTTTAAAGATACTGTTTTATATTTCCATTTCTCAGTCGACAGGAGAAAGGATAACGATAAGATCAATAATAATGATCATCAAAGTAAATGCTTTAATAGACATTATAAAAGCATTATTAGTTTGTATATAACTATAATATCTAGAAATACAAACTATATAGCTCCCACTAACAAAATAGATCAAAAGACTCTAAAACACCTATATTCTTTACATGTTCTTTAAACAAAATGGGTCGTAAACCTTTTGTTAGGGGATCAGCCAACATAGACTCAGTTCTAATATTCTCTATCACAATGTCTCCATTTTTGACTAAGTCCTTAACAGTATAATATTTGATCTCCATGTGTTTGGACGCATTGCTGATTTTGTCATTCTTGGAATAAAACACAGTTGCAGTGTTGTCACAATAGATCATCATAGGTTTAGCAATAGAGTCCACAACCCGCAATTCAGAGATCAAATTTCTGAGCCAAACAGCTTGATTTGAAGCTCCGTAACACGCTACAAACTCAGCATACATTGTAGAGTTTGTAACCAAGGTTTGCTTTGTGCTCTTCCAAGAAATAGCACCCCCAGCCATCATAAAAATATATCCAGAAGTTGATTTTCTGTCATCTGAACAACCAGCAAAATCAGCATCTGAATATCCAATCACCTTGAGGTCATCTACTTTGCTATACACAAGCATGAAATCTTTTGTTCGTTGCAGATATCTCATCACTTTCTTAGCTGCAACCCAATGTTCATAACCTGGATTCGACAGATATCTCCCAAGAGTATTCACAGCAAAAGCAATATCAGGTCTGGTGCAGACTTGTGCATACATAAGACTGCTAACTGCACTAGCATATGGAACATTCTTCATTGCTTCTTTTTCAACATCATTCTTGGGGCATTGTTCTATGCTCAATTTATCTCTTTTCACAACAGGAGCTTCACCAACCTTGCAGGTTTGCATATTAAATCTCTTCAGAACACGATCTATACAATTTTCTAAGATAATCCCAGAACCTTCTTAGATATGTCACGATGAATTTCAATGCCTAAAACAAAAAAGGCTTCCCCAAGATCTTTCATATCAAACTTTGCAGACAGAAAACTTTTTGTATCATTCAATAGATCAATATCTCTACTGGCAAGCAAAATGTCATCTACATAAAGTACTAAGAAAATACATTTACTCCCACTTACTTTTATGTAGATGCATTGATCAAACGTGTTTTATTTAAAGCCAAATGATCTCACAACTTTGTCAAATTTCAAGTACCACTGACGTGATGCTTGTTTGAGACCATAAATAGACCTCCGAAGCTTGCACACCATATGCTCCTTTCCAGCTTCTTTAAACCCTTCAGGTTGCTGCATATATACTTCTTCATCATCTCCATTTCTTCCATTATTCCCATTTTTCTTGAAGTCTTGGCTTTTCTTTGGACCATGAGCATTTGATCCTTTAGGCTTCCATTTTCCCCTAGAGGAACTCGATTTGGCATTAGCAATTACATGGGCCGACTCATTCTTCTCAATTGCCACTGGGCCAAATACCCAGGACAAGATAAAAAGCATTTAACTAAGCTCAGAAACTCCAATACACAAGCTAATTTATCCTTGTTGAAAATCACTGTTACATCAGCTAGTTTCTTATATATGATATGCTGCCCAAAGCATTTTGGTTCCACTCCAAACAGCTCATAGACAATTTAGCTGGCAAGAAAATGGAAATAGTTTTTCACCAGCATATGAAAGCATGGAACTCAAGCAAAATTAACTTCATGCTCATCAACATACAAAATTGTGCCCAGACAGCATGTCACAAGTGACCCACTTTACTCATGGCATGGCATAAGCTAAGAGACTTGGATGGGAAGCATAACCCAAAAAATCTTACTGACTACAACAGTGTCAATGTCTCCTCTTGAAATAGCTTAACTTAAAAATACACCACTCACAATATGAAGTCACAACGACCATTGTCAATGTCAGAAAGCATATAGCACCAGGCCTAGAGAAGTTTGTTTTCCTTTTTAAGGATGCCAGAGTCAGTGACAATGCCATCTAAAAGAGACTGCCATTGCAAAAGAAGCTCAGCCAATTGACTTAAGAAACCATATTATCCTAATCATAGCCTAAACATTAGTAAGATATTCACTTACAGCTGACATGGCTTGAAACACGATTGCATAATTCTTAGACAACCAATTAAAATATAAAACAACTACTCCACCTTCAAATAAGAAAAATTGGATAGGAAAACAGACCTCCTGCCACATACAACACAGAATAAACTTCCAGCTTTTCCTTGAGCCAGGTATCATCTTTGAACCCTTGAGTTAGTATTAAGCTTTTTTGAATAACTTAAGAAGGCATCATGCACTGATTTCTCAAATTCCTCTAATTCCTCTGGAAATTCAGATATTACAGCACTTTCTGGTTCTTCTAATCAATCACCATCATTTGAATGTTGACCCTCATTGGATTCATCATATCTCTTCCTAATTTTCTGGTTTTTGTAAAATCGCTTCTTGTAACTGAAATGTTGTGACTTGAACTGTTTCAAAGGCTGAGATTTAAGATAACCCTTCGAGTATCCATGTCCATTTCCAGATAATCTTAGTGGATCCACTTGTTGATGCTCCAACCCATTTTGGTATGACCAACAATCATCTGAAACATCATCTTGATGATGCTTTTGTGTATAATATGCCATTTCACTCAATCTCTCTTCATCAGAATTATATGCTACACCACTAGGTGAGTATAACTCAGTCCTATAATCTTCCTCAACCAACTCTTCGTCGTTATCTAGATCCTCAAACTCACATACGTTTCTGTTTGCAGGCATTGAACCTCTATGAGCATAGCCACCAAAATTTTCATCCATATCATACATTCTTCTTTTTGGTATCCTATTATAAGACTCATAGCTGCAGCCCTCTTCCACTTTCGATCTCTTCTTCAACTTCTCCTCCTCAATCACACACTTTGAAATTAGGGCATTAACGCTCCAAGTCTCATTCTAAGTGTTATAAGCAGTCTTAAACTGGCTGAATTTAGCTGGCAAAACATTTAAGACGTGATGCACAATATAATCTTCAGAAAGAATAATTTTATGGGTTTTGAGTTTGGATTGAATATGGACCATCTTCAGTATAAACTCTCTAACACTCACAACAGCATCATATCTCATATTTGTTAACTCATGCAGCAAGTTTCCAGCTTCAGCCTTGCCCGAGACTCTATATCGTTCTCCCACTGCTTCAAGGAACTGTCTTGCATTCGTATTTTCCGGTAAACCACTAATGAGATGCTCAGCAATGGACCTCTTCATAGCAATGAGGCTCAGTCGATTGGATTTTTCCCATCTAGCATAATGGGCCTTTTGATCTGCGCTACTTTGATCATTGGGTTTGGGAGGTTCATTCTCACGTAGTGCCAAGTCCATATCTACAATTCCTAAAGCAAACTCTATATCTTGCTTCCACCTCTTAAAGTTTGATCCAGTTAACATCTCAACCATGGCATTGTTGTTATTCACAGCAAAAGTAACTATTTGTCACACATAATGCAATATGATTAATTATGGGCAATAAGTGATTCCAAAAAATTATTAGTATATTATAAACTCCCCTTTGGGCAGAGCATATAATACACCATTATTTTCCAAAGCATGAAGATTGTAAAACAACAACAAGGAGAATTACATATAATTGTCAAGAATTCATCCCCTTTGGGCAAACAAATTCTTTAAATTATACATCTCCGTAATATCAATATATAGAGACGATAAGGAGAATTACATATAATTATCAAGGGCTTATTCACTTTGTGCAAACAAGACCTTTTAAATTATACATCTCCATTATCTCGATATAGAGGAGAATTACACATAACTCTAAAATTTATCCCCTTTAGGAAGATAAAATTTTGAGTTATACATCCCCATCAATTATCTCTATTATATTAATATAAAGGGGAATTACATATAATTTTCAAAAAATTTATCCCCTTTGGGCGGATAAATATTTTTCCAATTATACATCCCCATCTTTTAAAGTGGGAATTCTTCATGCAATTTTTCAAATTAATATACACAATAACCCCCTTTGGGCGGGTAATTGTATATACTAATTTTTATTAATAGGAACTCCAAAAATTTTATAATGTTCCATTTAATTAATGCCCAAAATTTATCAATATGAAGCACTTAACAATATGTGCTTCCCAAAATCATATTGCATTAAACAACAATTTTTGCCACAAATTCCTTTTATTATTATTATTATTTTTTAAAATAATCATTTTTATTATTTATATTTTATTTATTAATAACAGCATATAAAAAAAAATTTGGCCCAGCGGGCTCGGGCCAGAAAATTCTGGTCCCCGGCCTGCAGGGCTTATATCAAAAGCCCGGATCTGGGCTTGCGCCCAGAATCCATGGAAGCCCAGGTTTCTGGGCTTCTGCCCAGACTCCAGAAGCCCAAATCTGGGCTTGCGCCCAGTCAAAAGAAAGAGAGCCCAGGCGCTGGGCTTCTTGGCAGACTTGGCCCGCATGGGCTTCTCCAGCCCGCCTGGGCTTCAGAAAGAAGCCCAGCTCGCCTGGGCTTGTTTCCAGAAGACAGGCCGGCCCGGCTGGAGGTCTTCTTCAACCTCCAGCCGGGTCACGTATTCTGCAAACCGGGTCATGTGACCCGGTTTCAACCCGAAACTCAAATTTCATGTTTTATGGCAAATTTTTGCAAGATTTTTCATGGGTTTTGATTCTAACACCATTATATATTGATTAGAGTGATTTAAACGAAGTTTAATCGAACAAATCATGAATATTGAAGCTTCAAAATTTTCGGATCCTATACCCATGGCCGAAAATCAATTTTCTCAAATTTAAGGCCAAAAAATTCACTTTAATGCAACTAAACAATTATAAAGCATATATATAACAATACCCATGCATCAATTTATAATATACTTCATTCAATTGCAAGTAATTTAAAAATTTCGGAACTTTTCAAGGTACAAACCCTAGAATTTCAAATTCGAAATTCTCTCTCAATTCTCAACGAAAATCTATAAATTATATATGGTTGAAAAGATCTCAACATGTAGAATAAAAACCCTAATATTTCAGAATCAATCAATGAACAAGTTCACATGAGAAAATAAGGACAACATTAGGTTAAAGAGAGGAAATTTCGAATTTGTTTATAAAAAAAAAATAAAAAAAAATAAAAAAATAAAAAATTGGGTTCTACAATCATATATGATTTGGCTCTGATACCACATGAAAGATTTCTTAATATGAATAATCATTAAATTAAGAACGAATTCAATTCATACATGATTGTAAAACACCAATAATCCAAATATGTACAGCGGAATTAATTACATACCTGTTTGAGCCATGGCCTCACTTGACTGAAAACGGATCAACCTGATATGATCAGTGATCTGTCGGTATGCTGGTTCTTCCTCTCTATGACCTATTTCGGTTTAGCAGCTTTAATGGGATTAAGCGACTGATAGGTATAACCTACCCTTTTATAGGCTANATTTCGGTTTAGCAGCTTTAATGGGATTAAGCAACTGATAGGTATTAACCTACCCTTTTATAGGCTAGAGAGGGGACCTAGCAAACCCTAATCAACAGCGTGTCAACTGGGCCCTTCCCATTACGGGCTTCAGTTAAACACAATTGCCTACACTTTGCTGCTCAACTAGGCCCGTAATTAATAGATGCCAAAACCCAACTCAATAAGATCACTTTAGGGTTTAAAATATACTGGAATATCCATTAACCCGATTATATAAAATAGAAAATTAATTAATTAATGTAAGTCCATTATCAGAAATTTCCAACATTTCACTCACTCATCAGTCTGTCATCTGGGCTGCCCGCTAAATAACAAACAGCTTAATACAAGAGCCTCTGCTCCCGAGAAGAAACAAGGAAGACTCCAAGAGCCAAGTTCAATGACCCCACAAGCAACACAAGCAGTGTTTCATACTCCCTCACTACTTGGAATTTCACTCTATCTATGGTGTAGGATGGATCAATCAACCAATGGATTGTCATAGAGAAGGAAGTTGACTGCTTGCAGACATCCATCCAGAACAACCTGAACTGATCAAATATATCCAGAGAAGTTTAGGAATGGGACATCCTTCATTTCCATGCTCTTTGCCATTCTTTTTCTTCAGCCCTCTTCCTCTCTTCCTAATGGCGAAGGAATCAGCGGAAGAGCAACCACTGCGATGGCATGATCACGACTCTTGGCAAGTCCCCTGTTCGCAAGAAATGCCATTTCGATTCTTCACCCCAAGTTTTGACCGGCTCCTCCATCTCTCTCTCACTCTCTCTCTCTCTCTCTCTCTCTCTCTCTCTCTCTCTCTCTGTCTCTCTCTCTCTGTTTGTCCCACACGGAGTGACTGATGAATCAGCGAGAGAATTCGACCTGTGTAAAAGCAAAGGCCTGGCTAAGAACAAAGCACTTACCTGGACGGGGTCAATGGGCGATCAAGAAGGCTCATGGCCTCGGCCTAGTGACCTCCATTGCACTTGAGGAGGGGTGCTAGCCCAAGGTCGGCCCAAGCGGTCGAGCCTACGTCGTAATTTGTGGCAGCGGGGGCCTGCGTTCGCGCGGCCCCTACCAAATTCGTTAGTCCAAGATTCGTGTTTCGGATCATGTCAGGTTGACCCCGCCTTCTCTGGGATGCTCTGTTTACTCGTTTAAGGAACGAGAGGAGAAGTGGGGATCTCTACTGTAAAAGATTATAGTTGAAGAGAAAAACATCTATGTCATTATAATATAAGAAAGAAGCAAATTTGGTGCACATCTTTGATTTACAAAACATAATGGTTTTTGTTAAAAGAAAAAAAAAAGACATAATGCTATTTGACTTCTCTATGATGTTGGAATTCTCTCCTTTGATCCCATTTTGAGCACAAAAGACCAATGGGCCATAGCAAACTTTTCCCAAATGTGCTTCGTAAGATTTCTGTAACTTCTAATCTAGACTCAATTTGCGATGCCTAAATCAATTGTACAATTAGTCATGATGACGCGGAAATGATCTAACAATTGGGATGCTATTTGTCCATAAATTTGGTTCTTGTGAATTACCATATTGACTTAATTTGAACTTGTTAGACAATTCTAGAGAGAATAACTCTTTTTTAAATATACTGGTTAGTTAGGCTATGTGACAGAGCATTTGATCATAAAGCGACAACCAATAAAATATATTCTAACTAACAATTTTGCACAACACTTCTTTTCCCTTAGAGAAATTTTAATGCTGTGTGACAAGACATTTAATCGTAAAGTGGCCACCAAACAAATATTTTCTAAATGATAGTTTCTTGCAACATTTCTTTTCCCTGAGAGATTAAGGCTCATCGCCTTATTTTTTAAGGAAGTCTTGATAAATCTCAATCATGTTTAGTTTCTAAGGCACGCTCATCACATCAGCCTTTTGAATGGATTTGAATTCCTACATTTTGCTTTTTTTTTTTGGTGAATCTTGTTCCCTTGTATCAATGTCAAAGTTTCAAGGAAATAATCTTAGCTTGTTTAAATGTCCAATTTGAAAGCTTGAGATCATAGATTGAGGGAGACTACATGTCTATAAAGATCACATAAACCCCATGTACAAGTGATGAAAGATACTTTAACATCTCCTATAGCATATAATAAGATTAAGAATGACATGTGAAATTTGATGAATAGGAGGCTATACATACTGAATAAACTATAACAAAACCTAAATTTTGTATATTGTTAGAATGTCTAACTTAAAATCTTAACTTTATAGGTAAAGAGAGATTATATATACAAAAAAAAAGCCTAGAAATGTCGAAAATAAGCTGTGTGAGATACCTTGACAAGGCTATTTCTACGTACGAAGAGAACTCGAATGTTAGATGCCAAGTTCCTTGGAAACTTACCAGAAAATGATAAGAAAGCGAAGGGGCGAATTTTCTTTTTGAAGAAGGACCAACTATGATAATTATTGCAAGCTCGACAACTATAGAGTCATCACGTGAAGGACGAATTATTATTGTGTCTAGAAAGCAAAACTTAGACTTGACCTCCTTCAATTGCAAGTTCTATTGACTTCTACTAGAAGCAGAAAATGACTTTTGTATAATTAAACATCGAAAGTTTTCATTTTGAAAATGAAAAATAAAATCGGAAGCAGTTTTATTTTTCCATAATCGAAACTTACTTATTTTTTTAACCTTAATAATGGACACATTGCTAAATTTCAAGCTTTTTCGTGATATTGTTTAATCAAGATTCTAAGACATATTTGTCATGGATCGATCAAGTTCATAGTGTGGCTTGCGTATTTGTTTGATTTCAAAAATAAATAAAAAATGCAATATTTCATGCGAAGTCAAATTATCATCAACACGCATCATTGGCAACTTCCTTGACCTTTCGAGTGGGCAGCCATCCATTATTCCTAGCATTGAACATATTATGTAATCACCTCATCAATATCTTAAAAAAGCTTGTATACGAACAATGATTAATTTTACTTTACCAAAAAAAAATGATTAATTTTACTTCCCTTAGGAATATTTTACACCCATAATTATGAGCAATAACATTGTTTTTTGAATTCATTCCATTCAAATAGAATTTGATTTTCCTTTTCCCAAGGGTATCAAGATGTCAATATGTCGAGATATCTTATTCATTTCATTAGATTCGACAGTAGATCACAAAATTTTGATGATCTTCTTTGCCTTTGTCCAAATGAATATTTTACAAAGAGCAACACAAACACATAACCAAAACACCATTAAATAAAAATGGTTTACTTTAACTATTCATTATTTGGTGTAAACAAACATTACTTTTGCTTAGGAAACACTTAAAGAAGCTGGATATAAGTCAAACCAGCAATCCTAACGAGTCATGATTCGTGTTTGGGATCATGTTGGCTGATCTCACCTTCTCCTGGAAGCTCCGTTCGCTGATTTACGGAATGACAGGAAGAGTGGGTTCTCTTCGATAAAAGATTACAGTTGAAGAGACACATAAAAATAATCGCTTTTGTAATAAATGAAGTCCACAAAAACGTTAAGACAAAAATTGATATCTAAACATTTTTCATTGACTAATTATTTTAAGTGAATCAATCATTTTTTAGGAAAATATTTTCTAAATGATAACATCAATTATGTTTTAGAAATATATTTTCCAAATTCTGGTGGAAGAAAAAACCATGAACATCTCTTACTTAAAAATAGTAAAATCTTTCTTCTTTATATAACAATAGTGAAGATCAATAACTTGAAGCAGATTTATGTTATTATACTCTAGTAAAGAAGCAAATTTGGTGCACATCTTTGATTTAGCAAAACATAATCCTTTTTGTTAAAAGTAAAAAGAAAAAGAAAAAGAAAAAGAAAAAGAAAAAGAGAAAGAGACAATGCTATTTGTCTTCTCTATGATGTTGGAACTCTCTCCATGATTAAGGGCTTGATCCCGTTTTGAGCACAAAAGGCCAATGGGCCATAGCAGGCTTTTTCCTTATGTGGTTCATATAATTTTTGTAACTTCTAACCTAGATTCAATTTGCAATGACTAAGTCAAACTGTGTAATTAGTCATGATGATGCTGATATGATCTAACAATCGTGATGCTATTTGGCCCATAGATTTTGTTTTTATGAGCTATGATATTGACTTAATTTGAACTTGTTATACAATTCTAGAAAAGAATAACTCTTTTCTAAATATATAGATTACTCATTCACGTCTTATTCTTCACCTAGAATCTTAACGCCGTGTGATAGGACATTTGATCGTAAAGTGACCATCAATCAAATATATTCTAATGACAATTTCTCGGAACACTTCTTATCCCTAAGAGAAATTTTGGTGATGTGTGACATGACATATCATCCTAAAGTGGCCACCAAAGAAATATTTTCTAAACAATGGTTTCCCACAACACTTCTTTTCCCTAATAGATCAAAGGTTCATTGCCTTATTTTTTTAGGAAGTCTCGATAAATCTCAATCAATATAAGTTTGCTTAGTTTCCAGGACACGCACATTGGCCTTTTGAAATAAGGTAGATTTGAATTTCCCACATTTTGCTTCTTCTTTTTTCTGGTTAATCTTGCTCCCTTGTACCAATGTCAAAATTTTGAGGAAATATATTAGGTTTTTTGAATGTCAAATTCAAAAGCATGAGATAATAGATTGGAGGAGACCACATGTTTATAAAGACCATATAAATCCAATGTACAAGTGATATGAGATACTTTAACATCCCCTATAACATGCAATAAAATTAAGAACGACATGTGAAATTTGACGAATAGGGGTTGTACATACGAAATAAATTGTAGTAGGACCTAAATCTAATACGATGTTGAATGTCCAACTCAACATTTTAACTTTATAAGTGAAGAAAGATCACATGTATAAAAAGAGTATATAAAACCATGAAAACAAGCCGTGCGAGACACCTTGACATGGCTATTTCCGTGTACGAAGAGAACTCGAACGTCGTATGCAAAGTTGGTTGGAAGCTTACCAACAAATGATAAGAAAGCAAAAGGGAGAAATTTCTTTTGGAAGAGGGACCAGCTATATGTTTATTATTAGCTAAACGGCTGTAGAGCCATCACGCAAAGGATGAACAATTATTGTTCCTTGGGCAGCAAGGCAAAACTTAGACTTGACCTCCTCCTTGAAATGCAAGTTTTATTGACTTATGCTGGAAGGAGAGAATGACTTTCGAATAATTAAATATTGAAAGTGTAAAATCAGAAGTAAATTTATTTTTCCATACTCAAAATCTACTTATTTTTTTTAACCTAAATAACGAACACTGCTAGATTTCAAGCTTTTCCGTGATATTGTTTAAATTAAGGTTCTAGGCCATATTTGTCATGGATCTATCAAGTTTGCAGTGTGGCTTGCGTATCTATTTATTTTTTAAAATAGAATTGTAATATTTCATGTGAAGTCAAATTCTCATCAACACGCATCATAGCAACTTCCTCAACCTTTCGGCAATGGGCAGGCATCCATTATTCCTAGCATCGAACATACTAGGCATACACCTTATCAATATCTCCTAAAAGCCTGTGTACAAACAATGATTAGTTTTACATCCCCTAGGGAAATTTTATACACCCATAATCATTAGAAATAACATCATTTTAAATTCATTCAATTTGAATAGAATTTGTTTTTCATAATCTCGAGGATATCAAGATGCTCTTATCCGTTTCTCTAGGTTTGGCAATGGATCACAAAATGTTGATGATCTTCTTTGCCCTTGTCCAAACGAATATTTTACAGAGAGCAAACGCTAAGACATGCCAAAGCACCATTAAATAAAAATGATTACTTTAACTATTTGTTATATGGTGTAACCAAACACCACTTTTGCTTAGGAAGCACTCAAACAAGCACAAGTCAAACCAACACTCTTCTGACCAAAACAAAAAACCAGCACTCCTAATGAGTTGTAAATTTTATCCCATTTTCATTTTTTTCTCAGACCCACCACTCTAACAAATCGCTAATTAAATATACCTGTTTCCCGTAAATTTGATAAGTCGTGATGAAACATGGGCGTACCTAATTTTGGAAATTAAAATTCCCTACAGATAAACTTCAATCGATAACCGTAGATATATTTCTGTAAATTTCAGCGTCTTAAATTTGCCAAAATGTCAAATCAAAATTATCAAGTCGAGTCGAGTCGAGTCACATCCTCCTACATTGCTTTGAGTCAACAAGAGGATTATAATAGCATAATATATTTTAACTATATGAATTATCCAATTCGTTATAATCTTTATATGGCTCTTTCACATAACAATGCTTGTATGCCTATCTAAAACGAGTCACGTGCTGGCATGTCGAATCTTACATCAAAGCACATGACGTGTACGCCCCTTATCGGAAGGAAACGAGTCAAGATCGACTTTCTTTGACAGAGGAATTGTTAGAAGACTTGTAATTCAATCTCTAGGTTTTTACTGCCGAAAAAGAATAAAAGAGAAGAAGTCCATGGTAATAAATTCACCAACCCGGACTCTCGTGGACATAATTTATGTACCCGAGTATTGTATTTTTCTAAGGTAGTCACATGGGAGAAAAGGGGCCCACCCTCTGGTGTTCGATCGTAAGGACTTGAACTCATCCTCTCGGGAACTTCCATCCCCCACTTTTTTTGAGATTTAGGATGGGGGCGCGTGAATAAGAGGGTAGAGTTTCGCAATCTGCTTATTATGTAAAATATGATCAGACTTAAAAAAGAAAAAAGATGTCTTAGTTTTATACTTATAGAAGGAAAAAATTATTTAAAAAATTATAAATTTTTTATTTTTTATATCAATTCAATTATGAACCTGTTAGTTTTATCTATTGAGTTTTAATTTTTTTGTCTTTCTCGCAATGTTTAGGCAAAGCGGTATTGAGTATTGAGTTAGCATTTGTAGAGATAAAGTCGCTGTTTCCGTCAATTCATAATTCTCACTCGCTCATCAGCCCGACAACTGGGCTGCGCACTAGAGAGCAACCAGCTGAGGACAAGAGCCTCTGCCCCCAAGAAAAAACCAGTAGACGCCAAGGGCAACTCTTATTGACCTCACACAAGCGAACACGAGTAGTTTTTTCGTACTCCTACTCCTTGGAATTCGACTCCATCTTTATGGTCTAGACTATAGGTTAATCAACCTTTCCATGCTCTTTCCCATTCTATCTCTTCAGTCCTTTTCCTCTCCTCCTCATGGCGAATCAGCCAAAAAGCAAACTACAATACGAATCTTCCCAAGTCCTCTGCTCGCAAGAAACCCCCGTTTTGATTCTTCTCGCCTTCGACCACCCAATGAGTCCCCCCTGAAAACCATCGCTATGCCCCTCAAAGGCCGCAACTTTGGACTAACTCCTGCATCTACTTCTATCCCTGTCTTTGTCCCACGCAGCGTGACTGCTGAACCAGCGACAGAGTTCGGCAGGTCTAAAAGCAAAGGCGTGGGCAACAAGCCGATCGCTTACCTGGACGAGGTCGATGGATGATCAAGAAGTCTCATGGCCTGGGCCTAGTGGCCTCCATTGCACTCGGGAGGGGCCCGAGGCAGAAATGAAATTTTAGTTAGAACAAAAAAAAAAAAATTCTTAAAAATAACTTCTTTTATCATAAACGAAGTCCACGAAAACATCGAGAAAAAAAAGAATTTCTGAAAAATAAGAAATTCTTAAAAATAATTGCTTTTATAGTAAATGAAGTCCACGAAAATATTGAGATAAAAATTATTATCAAAACATGACTAATTATTTTAAGAGATACAATCATTTATTTTTAGTTATTTTTAGGAAAATATATTTTTCCTAATATATTTCAAGTTTTTATTGAAGAAAAAACCATGGACATCTCTTACTTAAAAGTAGTAAAATCCTGTGTATAAGAGAGGAAGTCCACGGTGACCCGGACTCCCGTGTATATAGTTTATGTATACGAGTGTTTTATTTTTCTAAGGTAGTGACATGAGAAAAAAGTGGTCCACCCTCTTATCTTTGATCCAATCAACAACCCTAAGGACTTGAACTCATCCTCTCGGGAGCTTTGATCCCCACTTTTTTCGAGATTAGGATGAGAGCGTGTGAATAAGAGGATGGGATTTTGCAATTTGCACGTATAGGGTATGATCAGATTAAAAAATAAAGGAACTTTTCCCCTTAGTTTTATAGCTATAGAAGAGAAAAATTATCCAAAAAGTTATAAATTTATCTTTTTCTATCGATTCAGTTATGAACCTTTTAATTTTATTTATTGAATTTTAAATTATTTCTCTTTCTCGTGACCTCTACACGGAGCAGCATTGAGTTACCATTTGTAAAGATAAAGTCGCTGTTTCCGTCAATTCATGATTCTCACTCGCTCATCAGCCCGACATCTGTGCTGCGCACTGAAGAACAACCAGCTAAGAACAAGAGCCTCTGCACCCAAGAAGAAACCAGAAGACGCCAGGAGCAAATTTCATTGACCCCACGAGCAAACACAAGTAGTGTTTTTGTGTACTCCTACTACGTGGAATTTGACTTTATCTATGGTCCGTAGGTTAATCAACCTTTTCATGCTCTTTCCCATTCTATTTCTTCAACCCTTATTCCGCTCTTCCTCGTGGTGAATCAGCCAAAAATCGAACTTCAATACGAATCTTCGCCAGTCCTCTGCTCGCAAGAAAACCCCCGTTTCGATTCTTCTCGCCGTCGGCCACCCGATGAGTCCCCCTGAAAGCCATCGTTATACCCCTCAAAGGCCCCAAATTTTGACCAACTCCTCCATCTCCACCTCTCCCCCGTCTTTGTCCCCCTGTAAGCCATCGTTACTTCCAAGTTTTGATGGAAGAAAAAACCATGGACATCTCTTACTTAAAATTTGTAAAATAGCAGATTTATGTTTTTGACATCTAGTAAAGAAGCAAATTTGGCGCACGTCTTTGATTTAGCAAAACATAATTCTTTTTGTTAAAGCGAAAAAGAAGAAGAAGAAAGGATATAATGCTATTTGTCTTCTCTGTGATCTTAAAATTCTCTCCATGATTAAGGGCTTGATCCCATTTTGAGCATAAAAGACCAATAGGCCACAACAGGATTTTTCGATATGTGGTTCAGGAAAATTTCTATAACTTCTAATCTAGACTCGATTTGTGATAACTAAGTGAACTATGTAATTAGTCATGATGATGCGGACATGATCTAACCATTGTGATGCTATTTGGTCGATAAATTTGGTTCTTGTGAGTTACGATATTGACTTAATTTGAACTTGTTAGACAATTCTAGAAAGAATAACTCTTTATGAACATACTACTTAGTCGTTCATGTCTCAATCTTCACCTATAAGTTTAATGCTATGTGACAAGTTGATCATAAAGTGACCACTAATCAAATTATTCTAAATGACAATTTCTTGAAACACTTTTGTTTTTGGAGAGAAATCTTAATGACATGTGACTTGACATATGATAGTCAAGTGGCCACCAAACAAATATTTTTTAAACGATAGCTTCTCGCATCGCTTCTTTTCCCTCGCAGATTAAGGTTCATTGCCATATTTTTCTAGGAAGTCTCGATAAATCTCAATTCACATAAATGTGTTTAGTTTCTAGGACATGCACATCAGATCAGCCTTTTGAATAAAGTGGAATTGAATTCCTACATTTTGCATTTTCTTTTTCTGGTGAATCTTGTTCCCTTTATCAATGTCAAAGTTTCGAGGAAATAAACCAGCTTGTTTAAATGCTCATTCAAAAGCTTGATATCATAAATTGAAGGAGACCACATGTTCATAAAGATGATATAAACCCCATGGATAAGTGATGAAAGATACTTAAACATCTTTTATAACATGCAATAAGATTAAGAATGATATATGAAATTTGATGAACGAGATATTGCACATAAGAAATAAACTGTAGCATAACCTAATTCTTATTTAATGCTATACAATGTTAGCATAACTTAAATCTTATATAATGTTAGAATGTTCAACTCAAAATCTTAATAGGTAAAGAGAGATTACTTAAATAAAAAGAGAACGGAAATCTCAAAAACAAGCTGTGTGAGATTCCTTGACACGGCTACCTTCGTGTATGAAAAGAACATTGAATGTTAGATGCAAAGTTTGTTGGAAACTTACCAACAACTGATTTCTTTTCAAGGACCAGCTGTATGATTATTATTGCAGGCTAGACGGCTATAGAATCATCACGCAAAGGACGAATTATTATTGTTCCTTGGGCTGGAAGGCAAGACTTAGACTTGGCCTCCTTCAATTGCAAGTTTTATTGACTTCTACTATAAAGAGAAAATGACTTTTGGATAATTAAATATCGAAAGTGTTCATTAGAAAATTAAAAAGTAAAATCGGAAAGATTCATTTTTCCATAATTGAAACCTACTAATTATTTTTAACCTAATTAATGGACACATTGCTCAATTTCAAGTTTTTCTGTAATATTGTTTGATCAAGATGTATTTGTCATGGATCGATCAAGTTCATAGTGTGGCTTGCGTATTTGTTTGCTTTTAAAAAAAATTGCAATATGTCATGTGAAGTCAAATTCTCATCAACACGCGTCACTAGCAACTTCCTTGACCTTTCAGAAGTGGGCAACCAATTATTATTCCTAGCATTAAACTTACTAGGTATTCACCTTATCAATATCTCAGAAAAGCATATGTATGAATGGTGATTAATTTGATTTCCCTTAAGAATATTTTATACACTCATAATGAGGAGCAATAACATCATTTTGAATTCACAATTCAAATAGAATTTGCTTTTCCTATTCTCAAGGGTATCAAGATGCCAATGTGTCAGGATATCTTATATGTTTCTCTAGATTCGGCAATAGATCGTAATATCTAGATGATCTTCTCTGCCTTTGTCCAAATGAATATTTTATAGAGAGTAACACAGACATACCAAAACACAATTAAATAAAAATGATTTACTTTAACTATTCATTATTTGGTGTGAACAAACATTGCTTTTGCTTAGGAAACACTTAAACAAGCTGAATCAAGTTAAATTAGCAGTCCTAATGAGTCATGAATTTTATCCCGGTTTCATACATTTTTCAGGCCCACCACTCTAATAAATCGATAATTAAATATACCTATTTTCCGAAAATTTGATAGGTCATGACAAAATATGAGCGTCCTTCACATAAACTTCAATCGGTAATTTTCTTCTGAATTTTCGGTGTCTTAAATTCGCCAAAACGTCATTTAAAATCTTTTGCGTCAAGTCAAGTCGAGTCCAGCCCCGTTGCATTGCTTTGAGTCAACAGGAGGACTATAATAGCATTACGTGCCTTTGGCTCTATGAATTATTCGATGTGATGTCATCCTCTATACCATGGTCTCTTCCACGTAACAATGCTTGCATGTCTATCTAAAACAAGAGTCACGTACTGATATGTCGAACCTACATAAAGCACATGATGTGTACGTCCCTTATTGGAAGAAACGAGTCACGGTCAACTTTCTTTGATGGGCGAATTATTAAATAACTTGCAATTCAATTTCGGGGCTTTTACTGCCGAAAAAGACAAAGAAAAGAAACCACGGTAATAAATTCAGCGACCCAGACCCCACGTGGATATATTTTCTGTACGCGAGTGTTGTATTTTCCTAAGGTAGAGTCAGATGACAAAAATGGGGCCCACCCTCCGGTCTTTGATCCTATGCACAATTGCAAGCGTTTGAACTCATTTTTTTGGAAATTTGATTTCCCACTTTCTTGGAGTCGGGGTGGACACGCGTCAATGAGGAGGTAGGGTTTTACAACTTGCACACAATACATAGCGCACATGGTGGCTTGTAAAATAGATATAGGATAGGATTGGATAAAAAAAATGGAAAAAGAACTCTTCCTCTAAGTTTTACAGCTATAGAAGGTGAAAATTATCTACAAAATTCTAAACCTACTACATTTTTACCAATTCAGTATTAAAACTTTCAATTTTATCCCTTGAGTCTTAAATTTTTTCATGTTTTGCCAATTGAGACTACCAGATCAATTTTGATTGGAAATTGTTGATGTAGACATTGACTGTCCTACGTACTGTGACTAACACTAACATGAATAATTTTTAATAATATTTTAAGATCTTTCAAATTTATTTATTTATTCTTTTCTTTCTTTTTTCTTCTCTTCTTCCTCCTCTAGGCCCTCACCACCCTTGAGGGAGCCTCACAATGGTTGGATGAGGTCAATCTCACCAAATCTAGTGAGGTCAAGCATTGTCCAGCCATGGTGAGACTCGCCTGCCCCTAGTGAGGCTCAAACTCATCAAATTTCGCAAGGTTGACCAAGCCAAACCATGGTGAGACCAAGCCTTGCCTTCGCTAGTGGTTGGTGGAGGCAAGCTTCGCAAGAGGCCAACAAGGTTCCTCTGGCTGATCGCCGAGGCCTAGCGACTAGTTAAAAAAGGAAGAAAGGAAGGAAAAAAGAAAAAGAAATAAAAAAGAAATAAAAATTTCAAAAATTATTAAAAAATTATTAAAAATTGCATCTACGTTAGCGATTTATAGCTAAAATTGGCATGATGTAATTAATTGGTGAAATGAGATAAGGTTTATGATTAAATTGACAAAAGTGAAATAAGTTTGAGACTAATTGGACAATTTTCCTCAAATCCAATTAGTCCTAAACTTATCATAATGATGTTAATTTAGTTTTAAAATTTTAAATTTTGTCAATTCAGTTCTCAACTTTTATATAGAATTCCATTATAGTTCTTATGGCCAATTTTTGTATAAGATTGTTAGTGGCGCGCATAATAACCATTATGTTTTTCTATTTTTCTATTTTTATATTCTTGAGAACGGGTTTGTAATGAAAATCCATTGATAACATAATTTCATTTTTCTATTTATAGAATAAAATTTTACTCTAGAAATAGGTTTAGAATAGAATTCAAAAATATTTTTTTTTTACTTTTCTATTTCTAAAACAAAAGTGAGAAATAAAAACTATTCTCATTGTTTGCTTTCGTCATCGCTCGCCGCCTACTCTCTCGTCGCCGATTGCTAGTTGCTACCACCTTGCCCATTGCTAATCGCTAATTGTTTGCTGATCATCGCTCGCTAACCTACCAATCATCGCTGCCGGTCGTCACCTCACCTGTTGTTGATTAATCGGCCATCCATTAGCTTGCCCGCCACCACCAGTTGCTTGTCGGCCGCCTCCTGCCGCCATTTGGGAGGGAGAAATTTTGTGTTATTATCAAATGAATTTCTATTCAAAGAACACAAATTTTATATCATTATTAAACATCTATTTTTACCTCATAAACTTGTCTAGGGATTAGAATAGAAAAATCAATTTCTTGCAAGAAATTGATTGCTAGAATTGAATAGTTATCGTTTGTGCCCTAAAGTGACGGTGTGCCACTAAGGCTATTGACAATGAGCAATTTCCTATTAAAATTGACTGGAATAACTACACTAAAATTTCGCACAATGATTTAGAACTTAATTGGTAAAATTGAAAAATTTGGGATTGAATTTGCATCCGTATAATATGTTTAGGACAACTTCGCTAATTTTCCTGAAGTTTGGGTCAATATTTTTTATTTAAACTTTATGACTCAAAAGGACCGCATCCTACAAATGGGTATAATTAAGATGATTCCTCGACTTTTCTATGCAAAGTGAATGCGATGGTTTACAACTGATCAAACATCAAGCCGAGGTCACTAATACTACTGCTTGCCTTTTGCAATCGGACATTGCTTTGTTAAAGGGTTGATCACGACCTTCTTTGCGCGTTCGTCGCCTCGACCTAATCTTTTGATGCTCGTGAATCGGATTCACACGGGAGTTTCCTTCGAATCCAAGGATGCGCCATGCCAAAAAGTAAAAAAAACGCCACAAAAAGAGTGTACGAGGTTGCGATGAATGACTCAAAAGATTCCCTTTTTCTAAAAAAGCTTTTAGTACAATATTGTTGAACAATTATGCGGGAGCAAGGTCACGTGGGACGCACGAATTAAAGCAAGAAGAGAGCAAAGTAATGGGGACGAAATAGCATAAATTTGATAAGAGGTAAAAGATATTCCATGAAAAAGTGAAAAGTACTAGGGCGGGGCAAGTAGAATCAATCCGTATAATAATGCAACAAGTAAAACAAAAGAATCATCGTGTAAACGCTTTGTGGGTTTTCCATGCAAGCGTCGTTTTGGGGATTAGGACACTAGGAGTGTCACAACTTTCGTATGGCACTCACTTTCGTGCCAAAACTTTTTTTTCGCTCACTTAAGTGCCACATCGGAGTGAAATTGTTCAGTTAAGTGCCACTTCCGGCCAAAAATCGTTCAGTTAAGTGTCAAAATGCATACGTGAAATTTTTTAATGATTTTTCTTTTCTTTTTTTAATAAATTTCGACGTCAATGTAGACTTTTCAGGCAAAATGATGCCGTTTTTACTCTTTTTTAAAAAAATTCAATTTTTTTTATTTTTTATTTTTTTAGGGCCAGCGAGAGCCACCGGTGACCCTCACCGGCCTTAAAGAAAAAAAAATCAAAAAAAATTATTAAATATATTAAATATATTAAAATATTGTTCACCGGCGCCACGTCAGCTTTTCCGGTAGTCAAGTCAGCTTTTCTAGCGGCCACATTAGCTTTTCCGGCGGCCACGTCAGAATTGGCACTCAAGTGAACGTTTTTTAAAACTTGTGGTACTTAAGTGAGCAAAAAAAATGTTTTGGCACCAAAGTGAACGTCGTACAAAAGTTATGGCACTCCTAGTATACTTATCCCGTTGTTTTGCATGGGAAAATGAGATCCTCTCTTGTAACTAGATTTCCATGCGTGAAGATTTTCACGACGAATACTTGTCTAGATTCAGAATAATGCGATCTGAGTCAATTATATATGCTGATCCTATGCTTTCCACCTGAATTTCATCAAAAAACCCAAATGCTTGCTCGCTATTTCCTGGGCCGGACCGACCACGATCCGGGCAAGCACATTTCCACAAACGACGGTGGAAAGTCGGGTGATAAAGACGGGACACGAAAAGGAGAACTAAAGACGCGAGAAAAGTATCAGATCCCTGATGTGGAAAGGAAAAGAAGCCGTGTGGCATCGAGGGGGAACAAGAGGAGCGAGTTAAGTAATGAACTCTGCTCTTTAGTACACGTATGGTGGAGCTTACACCGAGCAAAAGGAGATGGGTGTTCTGGGACATTGGAGCGCTCTTCAGTCTTCAGTTCACTTTTCAGCGCCACTAAGCAACTTTCTTTTCATCGATCCGAGTTAATCCCACCTGAAACTTTTTTATTATTTTGACATGCAATCCTTAAGTATATTAAAACCGACGTAGAGTGATAAAGATAGATTCGTAACGATGATTAAATATGATTTATATATTTATTCAAGTATCCACTTCTTGCTATTCGGACTGATTTTGTACACTATATTTTGTTATACCTAACATTTTGAACGATATCAAATGAAAATGAAAAATAAACTGATATTTGACATGTAACGATTGACTTATGCGGGCCATGCATGGTGAGGAAAGCGCCAAGAAATTCATTTGAAAAGATCCTCTCACTTACAATTTTTCCGGTTTGGTACATTGACTGGACATTGGGGTTCCAATTGCTTGTTTTGGAAGGAGATTGATAACTGCAGAAACACGTTTTGTGGACACATTGTTCTCAAATACAGTGCATCAGTCGTTAACCATCTGAAGAACTTCTATTAAAAAGGGCTAAGGATTCACCGAATCCTCTGACGAGCACCAACAGGAATGGCGATGGTAATGGAGATGGCAATTTCTGAGAAGGTGGATCACATGAAGTGGAGATATAAGATGAATTACCAATATATATAATATGGCACCAAAAGGGAAAATGCGCATCAAAGAACCGGTTTTTGTCTGTGGAAAGATTCAATTAAAGACGCTTTAACGAACTTTCCCGCGAACTTCATTAAGAGTTTTTTTGACTCCTTCATACTAACACTCCGTCTATTTAAAATGCCGATGACAACACAACCTCATCGAAACCAACCAGCCAAGCCAAAATCCCTCCGTTCAACCCCAGTCAATCGATGTCTTGACTTCCCTAAGTCACGTCTTGGAACATTACTCCTTTTGCTTTCCAAGCAGACCCTTTCGTCAACTCTTCCTGTTCACCCATGTCGTCTTTGAGGTTTCGAAAACCCAGCGAGGTGGGAAGCAATGCCTTGCTCGCCCGCCGCGATAGCCTGAGGAAGATCATCCACAGGCAAAGGTGGCGCCGGGCTTTCACTGTGATATACTTCACGAGGGCTCTCGAGTCTATGTCAAAACAAGTACTCGGGAAGAAGACTGACCTGTTGCGGTCGCTCTCTTACGTTGCCATCGACGTCGACCTTGAAAGCAATGATACCCCACGACTAGGGGATTGCACTTCGCTTCGAGATGTTGACCCGAAGATCCTGAGTAACATGGTGAGAGAAAAAAGGTTAGAATCTCTAGCCGAACTTGGTGGCACAAAACAACTCGCTTTGATTCTCATCACAAATCCCGACAATGGCTTGAGTGGGGATGCAACTGACCTCATGCAGCGAACCAATGTTTTTGGTACGAATAGGTACAATAAACCTCCAGCAAAGAGCTTTCTCAGTTTTGTGCTTGATGCGTTTAAAGACATGACCATAATCATTCTCATTGCATGCGCTGTTCTCTCATTAGTTTTCGGTATCAAACAACAAGGCCTTAAAGAAGGCTGGTATAATGGTGGGAGTATAATCTTCGCCATCTTTCTAGTCGTCATCGTCTCTGCTCTCAGCAACTATAAGCAAGGAAGGCAGTTCCAGAAACTTTCAAAAGAGTGCAGCAACATAAGAGTGGAGGTAGTGAGAGATGGCAGGAGGCAACCGATTTCCATATTCGATATCGTCATAGGCGATGTCGTTTGTCTGAAGATTGGTGACCAGATTCCAGCTGATGGCTTGTTTGTGGATGGCCATTCCCTGAAGGTGGACGAGTCTAGCATGACTGGGGAAAGTAACCACATTGAAGTCCATGGCGAGAAGCCTTTCTTGCTCTCGGGCACCAAAGTGATAGACGGCTATGGGCGCATGATGGTCACTTCTGTTGGCATGAACACTGCATGGGGTGAGATGATGAGTTCCGTGAGCTGCGACTTAGATGAGGAGACCCCGCTCCAAGCCCGTCTAAACAAGTTGACTTCCTTCATTGGGAAGATTGGGCTGTTGGTGGCCGCATTGGTACTTCTTGTCTTGATGATCCGCTACTTCACCGGACACACCCAAGACGAGGCTGGACACAGAGAATTCACTGGCGGGAAGACCAAGTCCGGGGACGTGATGGATGCGGTGGTGAGCATAGTCGCTGCGGCAGTGACCATTGTGGTGGTGGCTATACCTGAGGGCTTGCCTTTGGCCGTCACTTTGACGCTGGCCTACTCCATGAAGCGCATGATGGGCGACAATGCCATGGTCCGGAAACTCTCTGCCTGTGAAACCATGGGTTCTGCCACAACGATCTGCACAGATAAAACCGGGACTCTCACGTTAAATGAGATGAGGGTCACGGAGTTCTGGATGGGAAAAGAACATGTGAGTGTAGATGCATCCAGAGAAATAGCAGCCGGCATCCTTGAAGTCCTACTGCAAGGAATTGGTTTGAACACAACAGGTACTATCCACAAGCGACCTTCTGTATCTGTTCCTGAAATTTTAGGAAGTCCAACTGAGAAAGCAATACTTTCTTGGGGTGTGCTCGAATTGGGTATGACGATGGATGAACTGAAGCAAGACTGGGAGATAATCCAAGTCGAGGCATTCAATTCTGAGAAAAAGAGAAGCGGGGTTGCAGTGAGGAGGAGAGGAGAGCAGGTCGTTCACATACACTGGAAGGGAGCTGCTGAGATGAT
>CM026417.1:43923603-43969159 GCA_014858505.1 Corymbia citriodora subsp. variegata | reverse complement strand
AAAGTTCATCCAGTTTCAGCTCACGGTGAATGTGGCTGCCCTCGTCATCAACTTCATTGCTGCGGTCTCTTCTGGTGATGTCCCGTTGACGGTGGTCCAGCTTCTCTGGGTGAACATGATTATGGACACCCTGGGAGCTTTGGCGTTGGCCACAGATCAACCCACAAATGATCTCATGTTAAAACCACCAGTTGGACGAACTGAGCCTCTTATCAACAGAGTTATGTGGAGGAATCTCACCTCTCAGGCCTTGTACCAAGTTATTGTCCTCCTGACCCTACAATTCAAGGGGAGTTCCATTTTTGGAGTGGATGAGAAAGTGAGGGATACAATTATTTTCAACTGCTTTGTCCTCTGCCAGGTCTTCAATGAATTTAACGCCAGGAAGCTGGAGGACAAAAATGTTTTCAAAGGGATACATAAGAACAAGTTGTTCTTGGGCATCGTTAGCATGACGATAATTCTTCAGGTGGTGATGGTCGAGTTTCTGAAGAGGTTTGCCAACACCGAAAGGCTGGACTGGGGACAGTGGGGTGCTTGCATCGGACTTGCAGCTTTGTCTTGGCCGATTGGTTGGCTTGTTAAATGCATTCCCGTCTCTGGCAAGAAGTTCAACTTTTTTCCCACGCTGAAGTTGCGTCCTGAACGGAGCACAATGTTAAACTCCTAGAAAATAATCTCTTCTTATTATATCTAAATTTCAGTTGTTGGGATGGTTAGGGTTTCGGAAACTGTTTTGTAAGTCATAATATTTATCAATAAAGTGCAATCGAGTTTTAAAATATTCAAAAATTCCAATCAAGTTTTAAAATTCGTTAAATTGGTCGAACCGAATCATTCCATTGATATCACTTATTGAAAGTCTTCATATTCAATCATATTTTCATAACAAATTTTATGATTTAATTACATTTTTTAAAAAGTTTTAAAACTTAATTACGAGTTCGTGATAAGTTTTAGGATTTTCAGTATACTTATTACAATATTATGATTACAAAATTCTATTCCAAGGGGGATGCTTTTTCTAGGGGTCAATTCCAAAAAAAACCCAAACTTTAGGTCCAGTCCCAAATATACCTCGAACTTTTTTTTGTCTCAAAAAAACCCCAAACTTTAGGTTCAGTCCCAAATCTGCCCCGAACTTTTCTTTTGTCTAAAAAAAAACCCTAAACTTTAATTTTAGTCCGAAACTACCCTGGATTTTATTTTGTCTAAAAAAATCTCAAATTGGTACACATATGACAAATTTACCCAAAATTATTTTTTTGACCACCAAAACAAATTACCATATATTATTTTCTATTAAATTTTACTATCAAATTTATAAATTAAATAACATGCCGCAATTAATGGGTATACTAATTTAGGGTTTTACCCTTCGTTTGTACTAAAAAAATCACCAATTTTTGATTTGTTTTCAAATATACCCCATGATCTAGTCTCAACTTAACATGGCATTTCCACATAGATAATGAATACACATAAATAAGATGTCATAGAAAATTATTTTCAAAATAAAACCATTTTAGGACATAAAAAATTAGGGATTACTAATATGGCTTTTGAACAGAGGCTACATGTATGTCAAGAAGGAACCTTTTGGAGACACATACCGCACCATCAATATACAAGGTGGTTGGCCAAGCCTCAAGTACCCTCCTGATGTCCCACTGGCAATTCACCACAATATCCTGAAAGACAGACTCTCAGGATTAATGTGGGAATATCACTTCCGAATCTTCAGAGAACATAGAGGGTTAATGCTTAGACCAGATGGACTTCATCTGCAATATCCATTCATTTATCCCCTCAAGTTGTCTCCTAATGATGAATTCCCAAAAGATATGAAATTGTTATTTTGGTACATGTTCAACTTGGCTATGAATTCCCCACTAACAAAATTTTGTAGGTCATTAAAAAAGACGGAGAAGGTCAAGTTCATAACCAGAAATATCTCTTGGATATTTTTGCATGGTATAAACCACTCCAGTACTTGAGGGAACTCTTCAAAGTCCAAAATCGTCAAGGAAGACCTAAACCAGAAAGACACTGTTGTCCTGTTCCACTGACCAAGGACATTTTTCCATTCATCTGGATAGATTTTTGACAAACCTTCTGTTGCAGGAACTTCAAGCTACAGGCCTCAAGTTTTCCAAGAATTTGCTCGAATTCACCAGACACTTCCATACTCCATTACCACGAGCAGACCATCATCACGAGAACTCCAGAGAATCCTATGTTAAGAAAATCGCACAATTCCACTAGAAGCATGGCCATCCGCCCAGGTCCCTGTCTTCTGGGACCACCTTAAAGCTTGGGATTCCACGTGAGATCAGATTCAAGAAGCTCTTCATATCTTCCGACAGAACAATCCAGACTTCTCCACCTCTTACGATCCATGGGGGGGACCACTTTCACAAGACCCTTAGGGAGACACCCCAAATTACGCCACTTTTTCCGGCTCTTTCGGTGCTAGCTCCTCTTGTCCACCATGTCTGTTGGCAGAAGAAATTAAGAATCTCATCCGTGCCTTCAAAAGAGAAAAAGACGGAGGCTCAAGTCCATCAGACATTGATGAAGACGCTCTCTTCAGAGAACAACTAGCTCATCATAGCTCTGATGATTCAAACTATGACTACAATGTTAGAGACGGAGCGTGGCCAAAATAGCCGCTACAAATCACTGTAGCACTGGTCACTATTCACTTTCACTGTTCACCGGTTACTGTACACGGTTCACTGTTCATCAAGTCTACTTTTTTTGTAGCACCAGGCAAAAATCACTGTTCATAGCCTGTTACGGGATTTCTGTAGAACTCCTTATGTTTGCAGTCCATAAATGGCTAGTGTACTTTCATAATTGTGTCCTAACATGTCTAGTAAGCCATCTCTTGTCGCTTATATCCTCCTCTGCCTATATAAGAGCAAGGAGTCCTCATTATAAAAACTAGAGAGTGAAATAAGAAGTGTGTTGTGTTCTCTACTTCCAACATGATTTTCTAAACACTCTCATTCTTTTCTAGTCCAAAATGATGGTTTTGAACAAACACTATGATTGAGAAAAATCTTGGAGTATGCTCTGCACTTGCCATCTAGGATTTTGTGCATCAGAATTTTCAATATCTTGGAGTTTACTATGGTCTAAGTTCATAGTTTGAAAAGAAACTTGGTGACTAACAAGCAATCCCTATTGAGGCCAAAAGGGCTGTGTGTGGGATAGCATACCTGTCACAAGTTTGCAACTCGAACTCTTTGAGTTTAGTTCATAGTATCCCTTTATGGTATCAGAGCCAATGATTTGTTTGAATCATTTTAGTTTGGTTATAACTATGTTCTGTTACTAGAAGAGTACCTCTCATCCCATGGAAACATCAGATTCATCTTCCCATTTCCTTCCTATCTCTCTTACCTCTAACCTTTCCCTACAATCTCCTCCGGAACTTTGAAAGTCTCATGCTAAAAAATAGACTATTTCTATGAGGTTGCTTACCTCACTGAGGATAGTAAGATTTCTGAAACCCAGCTTCCTATGATGAACCCCTACATCCCTTTTGCCAAACCACCTTATTTCTCTTCACTCCGATCCATCAAACATTTGATCAAACATACCCCTCGCACCATAAAAGAGTATGTTCAATCCTCCCATTTTGACCAGCATCCTATTCAGGCAACTGAACAAGAACAATTTGTCACTCTTCAGATACCACCAGAATTTCCATCTCAATGGATTCAACAAGGCTACACTCATCTCCACTTTGGAGCCATCCGCTTTGCCCTAACCTTTCATGGCCGAAAAGGCTTACTTGTTATTGCAAGGATAGCCTTGTTAGACACTAGATTTTGGAATGCCAGCAAGCATGTGTTGGCACCATCCAGACAACAATGAATGCCGGAACTGTTTTTGTTATACTTTTTCCAAATTTTAATATTGTTCTTGCAGATCCCAACCTGCTCACTGCTCTTAAGGTTCAGCTACAAATCATCGGAGCCCCTCAGACTCTTGGATCTATTGCTGCCACCTTACACTACCAAATGATCTATCGTGTCCAGAACCATGCCATTGATCTCAACATCCCAAATTCTGAAGATGCTCTTGTTATTTCGGTCGATCACGACCAAACCTCCTGCATCCATGTTCCCTGCCAGATCACGAGAAATGAGCTTGTTAAGCTCCTTCTTGATAGTTGGGTCACCAACTACAAAAAAATCCATCAGAGTTGCAAACCGGTCCAATCTAGTGAACCACAGTTCACCAGGAAAAAAGATGGTATTGTTGCCATCAAGTTCAGCAAAACCAAGAAGAAACCTTCATCTATTTTTCCCACCATCCTTCATTTCACACCCTGTCCCACTGATCCTGTCTCAAATGAACCAGACGACAAACGATTTGTCCATTCTTTTGGCTCTCAAGGACAGCCAATCCATCTTTTCAAAGACCCTGCTGGACATTGTTTTTGGGATCCAGATTGTGTCTGTTCATCCTGCACAAAATCTGACGATGAAGATGACAGACCTTCTGTAAAGAAGAAGAAAAAGAAGAAAGATACCTATACCAAAGGTATCTTGATGGAGATCCAACCGTTGGACCTTTCGGAGAAGACGGTGGCAAATATCAGTTCATTGTTTCTTATGGACCACCCAAGCCTCCTGTAGTAACTTCACCTCCACCGCTCTGCAAGCCAGCTCCTTCTCCTCAACCACCATCATCCGGACTCATGATCACTTCCCCTTTTTATAAGCCGATCCAGAAATAGGTAAAAAAAAATCCTTCATGTCCCTTGAATCTACCTAGGCCAGACACTTGTGTACCTAAACTTGTTCCACCTCCTGTCCTACCCAGGATATGCATGTTTCATCTTGATGACTTCCCTCCACTCGAGGCCACAGAATCATCTGGAACCAGCACCCATACTCGGAAATTTCCTCCATTGAAAAAATTCTCTGATCCACACCAAATGTATCAGCACTCACCCAAGGTACCAAACCCCACTGGCCTTGATGCACAAGGACAACGCAAGCAACCCTCTGCTATCGAAACCGTTTTGAATTGGCAGACTGAAAATGCTCTAGCCCAAAATGAGCTCCTTGGCACTATTGCTACATGTCTTGAACGTGTAGATAAGACTATTGACTTATCTTGTCGAATGTTGAAAGATTTCCAGAAAATGCTTCACTTGCTAGAAACCAAGCAGACACCTCCTAGCCATTATTTGGAAGATCAGAAACCAGGAATTGAGAAATTCAAAAGACAAATCCAAATTCTCAAAATTCAACAGTCATTCACTCCAATTGATCCACCCATTTTCCCCTCTCCTTCCCTACCACTAAAGCCATAATCATCTTTTAGATCATCATCCTCGTTTGTTGCTGTTTTAAGTTCAGCCGCCCCTTCACCCCGGAATAATTTCTTGGTCCTTTGTGAAAATCTTCGTAAGCTTAAACAGAAGCAGAAGAAATCTCCTATAGAATCTTCAGTCTCACCATCCCCCCTGGTACACCTAAACACCCTCCCAGTGATCCTCCTACTGGAAATCCACATGCTACCTTGACTATTTCCAATCCACTTGAAAACTTCATTTGACACCAGATTCCTTCAATTGTTGTCATCAAACCATCCACAATAAGACATGTTGAAACTTCATCTGAATCCGATTCCGATATTCTTATCGAATCATCTTCTTCGGAAGAAACCTTGTTTATGGCAAATAGCGTCAAAGATGAAGAAATATTCTCTGAACTCGAAATACATCACCAGGATCAACCTCATGCAACCCAATCTTTCACAGCCTCATCATCTAAAGTTTATTTCACCCTAGATGATATTCCATATTATAAGTGGCCTGATAGGCTCCAAAAATTCCATGCTTGGCTCACTGCCAGACATATTTCTGAACCTAGCACTTATGATATTCTATTGGAATTTACCAGCCGTTTTACAAGAGCCCTTAAAGACTGGTGGCATACTACTTCAGAACAAGATCAGATTTATCTCTTGATTCAACCCCTGGATAATGCTATCCAGATTATTCACATATACTTCATTGGCAAACCTGAAGATTCCAAAGAACTCAAAAGAAATGAGTTCTTTGACCGAAAGTGTTGCTCGCTAAGGCATAAAGATCTTGATCGGCACTTCCAAGCTATGATCAAGTTATTTTGTTTACTTGGTGCAGACTGGAACCTCAAACCTATCTTCTTGGCATCTATCCCAAGAGAACTTCAGAGAAAACTCTTTAACAAAGACAGAAAAGCATAATAGAGGCTACTCTTGGTGAAATCTAGCAGGCCGTTCATATTGCCATAGAAGAACTTTGCCTCCGTAGAGAAGCTTTTCGAAGCTTTCTCAAAGAAAACATGCATCTTGACAAGGCGTGCTTTAAACCCGGTTTGAAGATCAAATGTCCCAAGGATTGTTCAGATCCTTCCTGCACAGGATACAAAAAGAAAAGACATTTTAAATGGCTCTCTTTCAAGAAGACATGCAAAGGAAAAGGTAAAGGTAAGTGGAAATTTCTGCGTAAAAGCCATCATCGCTCCTCTAGGAAGCGAAGCAAGGACATATGTTATGTTTGCAACAAGAAAGGGCATTTTGCCAAAAATTGTCCAAAAGCAAAGAAACGTGGAAGTCATCTGATTGACAAAATCGCTAAAAGCATTGGCATTCAACTTGATGATTCTGACATTGAATCTGTATTCTTCCTAGATAACCAACCGTCGGAAAACACTTTGTGTGCTATCCAGACATATAGCTCGGACTCAGTCTCAGATTCTAAGAATGATGTGTTCACCTTCTTCCCCGATTCTCCTTATGAGATTCACATCACTGAATCAGTACATTATCCATATATTCCCATTTATATCATCTTGTCCAAATACCATAAACCAATCCCTTTAATGGCACTCATCGATACTGGAGCAAGTTCTTCCATCCTAGACACAAAGATTCTCCTAGAAGAATTTTGGAAGCCCTACACTAGGTATTTCAATTCAGTTTCTAGTGACACTTTTGCTACCAAGTACTGTAGTAAACTCATTACCATTCAATTCTTTCCCCAGTGTTCTATTACCACCAAAGTCCTTGGTTTTAGGTCTCCAGACAAAGATATCATCATTGGTTGGGACATCCTAACCCAACTCCCCAAGCTTAGAATCCTTTCCCATGGCCTTTGTTTCAAAAATTAATTCAGGGAATTTGTGGAAATCAAACGATTTTATGCTCTCCAACCAGCCATGCTGGACCCAATAATCCAAAGTTTAATTTCCTCTTGTGCTGAGTCACATTCCCGGTTTTCCCAAACTTGCACACAGCTCTTGTGGAAAAACTCTCTTTTTTATGTCAAATTTCCTTTCAAAAGAAATGAAGACATCAATCCTACAAAAACTAGCCACTCTGGAATGAGCCTAGAATATCTCGCACTTGGTTAACAAGAATGTGCAGAACTACTGGCACAATGTCTCATTCAACCCTCTGACTCTCAATGGGCATGTGAAGTATTCTATGTCAACAAACGGGCCGAGCAGAATCGTAGGAAAATGAGGTTAGTAATTAATTATCAACCTCTGAATCAGTTCTTTCATAATGATAAATTCCCATTACCCCATCGAAATTCTCTCTTGCTTAGCCTAGCCCAAGCAAAAATATATTCAAAATTTGATCTTAAGGCAGGATTTTGGCAATTGGGTATTGACCCAGCAGACAGACCCAAAATCGGGTTCTGTATCCTGAACCAACACTTCCAATGAACGGTTGTCCCTTTTGGCCTCAAAACTGCACATTCTTTTTTTCAAAAGGCTATTTTCCAATCTTTGAGCCCATCCTTCAAAACTCCCAGATCTATATTGATGACATCCTTCTGTTTAGTCCTGATGAACAATCTCATTGTCAACTTTTGACACAATTTGCTGATATTGTCAAAAAGCATGGAATTATGCTCTCCCAAAAGAAAATGATTATTGCCCAGAAGAAAATTGAATTCCTTGGCATGCGCTTGAAAGAAGGAACTTACTGCCTTGAATCTCATATTGCTGATGGACTCCAGAAATTTCCTGAAAAGGATTTCAATACTAAACAAATTCAGCAATTCCTTGACATTGTCAATTATTTGCGAGATTTTATTCCCCACATCTCCAAACATTTGAGACCCCTCCAGCGAATGCTCAAGAAATACCCTCCCGCATGGGGACATAAACAAACTCAAGCTGTTTCTCAGCTTAAACAGCTTTTGCAATACTTTCCTCCCTTGAAAATCCCATCCACTGGCAAACGAATTCTCCAGACTGATGCTAGCGACAAATATTGGACGGCCATTCTTCTCGAAGAAATTGATGGAACTCGGTATATTTGTGCTTATAAAAGTGGTTGATTCTCTCAAGCAGAAATTCATTATCATTCTACCTTCAAAGAAATACTTGCAGTCAAGTATGGCATCAAAAAATTCGAATTTTATCTCATTGGACACCATTTTCTTGTTGAAATGGATATGTCCTCTTTTCCCTTGATGCTAAAATTCAAACAAAAGCAAATTCCCCATTCACAGTTGCTCCGGTGGGCCAAAATACTCTTTTGAAGTTAAACACATTCTCAGCACCAATAATGTGTTAGCAGATTTCTTGTGATTTTCTTTTTGACAAAAAAAAATTGTGATAGATTTGGGAATAGATTAAGAGTTTTGGGTTTTTTCTAAGACAAAAGAAAAGTTTGGGGCAGATTTGGGACTAAACCTAAAGTTTGGGGTTTTTTAAAGTTCGGGGCAGATTTGAGACTGAACTTAAAATTTGAGATTTTTTTTGAGACAAAAAAAGTTCAGGATATATTTGGGAATGAATTTAAAATTTGGAGTTTTTTTTTGGAATTGACTCCTTTTTCTAGTCTACTCCTTCCATAATTTTTTTTGGGGGGGGAGGGCTCATTGACGAAAAGCGAAACCGATCGTCCATTTTTGGAAGCTGGAAGAGATGCACGAGAAAAGTTCCACTTTTCCGCGATGCGCGATCCACTTGATTACGGTGGCAAGTTCCGTAATTTTGGGGAAGATGTGAGGGCAAAGTAGCATAGGGGCGATGGGAGGGGTCAACGGTCTTTGGCGGGCAATAAACAGGAAAAAGGAATATTTTTCTTGCCGCGTATTTTGCTCCGCAATTCTTTATTTTCGGTCGTTACGGAATTCGTGAGGAGGGAGACTGTTCATATACAGGAAAAGGGGGGGAATTCAAAGCAGACGCGGTTACGCTTCCCCCATTAAATTGCAGGAATTAACGTTAAATATTAAGAAATTAATATCATAAGAAATCTCAAAATAATATATATATATATATATATAATAAATTTACTTTAAAAACTTTAAATTAATGCACTTATTAAAAAAAATTACCTTATATTAGCTTCCATTAACTTTTACCGTCAAAGTTGAATGATATATGATAGTTAATGAGTGTATCAAATTTGAGTTTTATCTTTCGTTTACCATATGTATACCGGCTTGTGATTTTTCTTGGTATTAATAGAATTTAACGGAGGGTAAATTTATCGCAAATGTATTAGTTTTGAATTTTTGTGGTAAAAAAATTAGTTTATAGAAATTTATCACAATTAATTTGTCATATGTGTACCGATTTAAAGATTTTCGTGATATTAACCCTATTAAGATTAGTAGGAAAATTACTTGATCAATTGTCAATTTGTTATACCTATACCAACTCAGCCCTAATTTTTTGCAATTTTTTCGTTAATATAATTTTAAATCTTTGTACGGAATTTCAATGTACATTACAGTCAATTTTCACCAAAATTCGCTGATGCAACCGTTCAGTCATCTTCGATTTGCAAACTGCTAGTGATTTCTGAGAAAAGTTGATTGGAAAGATTATGTTGGAGTTTTGTGTAAAAGTTCAAGACTTGACATCCCTATAATAAGTCTAAAATCGATTGGACAATTTCCCTTTAAAATATGAGATTTGACTATACGCATTATGAGTTAATTTCGTGAGTGTCTTATTGCTAGGAGAAATTTTTTTTTTTTGTCGAAAAAGACCTATAAATCGACGCAAGATTTAACTCACGATGAAATTGCTATAAAGTAAAAACACAAATTCCAAATTTCAGTCGAGTGGGTACACCTTAATTTTGTACTTGGTCTCCATTTTCCAACTTCGAAAATTTTGAGGATCATCATACCATCCGAACGTCTCCCAGGGACCTAGACTCAATCGAAGGAGCCTCGTCCTCCATGTCGTAAACCGAATTGTTCTTGGTAATCTCGAATCTCACCCTGTCCGCCGCGAGCACGAACCCTCGCTCTCCGTGGACCGCCTCGTCCCCGGCCCGCATCTCCCCTTCGCTCAGCCGGAGAGGCACCGCGAGCCCTATGAGCAGGCAGATCGCGCTCGTCACGGTCACATTGAGACACACGATGAAGCCAACGCCTAGGAGCTGGACCCCCATCTGCCTGAACCCGGCATTGTTCGACTTGTCCTGGAGGCCGTAGGCGAGGCCGGTGTACTTCTCCCAGTCGGGCGCCATGTAGAAGAGGCGGCACAGCTTCGGCACTGCGAAGAACCCCGTTAGGACGCTGCCCAGGGTGCCAGCGACGGCGTGGGTGTGAAGCACGGACATTGGGTCGTCGACCCGCCTCAGGAGCCCGACCCTGTCGTGGAGGACCGTCATCGTGTACCACGGGACGCTCCCGGAGACGGCTCCCATGAGGATCGCCGCCCAGCCCTGGACCAGTCCTGGCACACGATCTCGACCTGTGTTAGTTTGCCCGCCGTAAAAACCTTCGACGTGCATTGCGTTAATTAAGATGTTTTAACCTGCTGGCGGAGTGATGCAAACCAGGCCGGTGATCATGCCGTTGACCGCGCCGATCACAGAAGGCCTGCTGGACAGGAAGGAGTCTAACACCAGCCACGTCAGTGAGCTTGTGGCGGCGCACACGTGGGTGTTGAGGACGGCCAGAGATGCGGCGCTGCTGGCCGCAAATGGGGCCCTGCCATTGAAGCCCGTCCACCCTATCCAGAGCAGTCCGGCTCCGGCGAGCATCAGTATGAGGTTGTTCGGAGGGAAGTTCTTCCTATCCTTGTCTGCTCTTGGACCCACCTGGACAACGAAAATTCAAGCTAAACATGAGCCGATCGACGTGCCAATTTGGGATGACCTAATGATTTGTAAACGAAAGGAGTGATTTTAGATTGAATTTGAGTAATTAGAATGGTTAGTGAATAGAAATCACTATATATGCAGATGATATCTAACCTTATACATAGATATAATTTTGTTATGTCGGACAACTTTTGCACGAGTCCTGCTCATTGAACATCTCATATGATCTCATCGAGTCCTTTTAGCCGACAAATTTTAGTAGCGAGTCTCCTTATTTCTAGCAATGTTATGATGTGATAATACGTATTATGCGAGAATTGAAAACTAATTTCTACGATATCTGTGTTATTGAAAGAGATCTAATGTACATTCTTTATAGTTTCTTTACCCAATATGCTGCCGTGAATCCGGCAACACCGGAGGAAAGGTGGATCACATAACCTCCAGCAAAATCGATCACTCCAAGCTTGGCCAACCATCCATCTGGGCTCTAGATGCTGTAAGCGGCTACCGTGTAGGAACATGTCAACCACAGTGGCACAAACAGCATCCAAGCCCTGAAGTTCATCCTCCCCAGGAGGGCGCCGGCGACCAAGATCAACGTGATGGCCGCGAACACGCCCTGGAAGAACACCATGGTTGCCGTCGGGAATAGCCCCAGGAAGGCTTGCCCCAGCAGGTATCGTTCATCCAACTCCACCCCAGGTTTCCCCAGGAAGGGCGCCAGCCTCTCCCCGAACGACATCCGGTAGGCCCATCCGACCCAACAGACAAGGACAGCTGCGAATGCGTAGAATGCCATGAAAGCCGAGTTCACGGCCCACTTCCCCTTCACCATGCTCCCGTAGAGGATCACGAGGCCTGGGATGCTCTGGAGGCCGACGAGGGCGGCCGCCGTCAGCTGCCACGCATTGTCAGCCTTGTTCATCCACTCGGGGCTGGCCTCATCCGGCAAAAGGTTCAGGGGGAGCGCCATCAGGGAATCAAGTCGATCGGATCCGACTCGGATGGACAAATTAAGAAAGAGTCTTAGGCCTGAAAAGATGGAACTTGGAGATGGATGTAGCTACAACATGTGTTATGGGAAGGTTTTTGATGGAGGGCGTTGAAGCAGAGAGAGAAAGGGAGAGTACTTCTACACAATGTCTATGAAAAGGTCATTTTGGATTTGCACGTTTGTGCACTAAGGACATGGCTTGCAACTGTACTTGCATTAGATTAAAGATACAAAGGCCGGCTCAAGGAATAAGCAAGTTGGATCCTTTTGAACTCAATCAAGATGGAGTGAAGACGGAGAATATACCAGGAAGCAGAATTTGGGCATGGCAGCTCGATCAAGAAATGCCATATAAGAAAAGTTTCAAAATGGACTTATCACTTGACTCCTTCAACGTCCTCAAAGAAATGGACACTCACCTTGTTAAAGTTAATTAATTAATTGATTAATTGATTTATATTCTAGGATGGTGACTATGAAATCAAGACAAAGGACTGAACGACATGAGTGTTGCTTTCATAAGAGACAATAGAAATGACATGAGTGCGCTTTGCTTTGTATTGATGGAGCAAACTTGCCTTGTTAGGTGGTGCCGGCATCGCATGGTCCGGTTAATTGCCTGACCAAATTGGTGAAACAATTCCATGAATTCATTTTCATCGGATTAGATGAGATATTTTCTCACTCTTTCTCGGTCAATAGTGATCATTTGATCTTTTGTTGTCTTTTCTGATGGTCATGAGTGTGTTTAAAATGTATGGTTAATTAAGGGAATCTTTTATATCTAAATAAGAAGCACACAATATAGATAATGTGTTATTATCTCTAGCTCAATATGCAATGTGATTTATTAAATATTCAACATCGTTATTTCATTAATTTAAGTTCACGGACAACATTGTATGTTTTCATATAATTCATGAACTAAATTAAATATCCATTAAAATGTCAGGGACTCTATTGAATAAATTAAAAATTTAGGGATGTCATTGCACATTAGGTTAAAAATTAGGAATCACAATGAACATATTAAAAGTTTAGGAACCACATTACTCATTGGGTCAAAGTTTAGAGATAATTTATGCCATTTTTCCTTTTTTTTTGGTCAAAAAGAAATTCTCACTCATTATTAAAATGATACATGGAAGGGAATTTTAGATTTTACTCTTGAGAACAATTTCCGATCAGAAATGATTTTTTTATTTTGCTCTCGAGAACAATTTTGAGTATTTAATGTGTTTGATAAATTGTTTAAAATTTTTACTTCGGGAACATAAATGCGTTTGGTAAAATTTTTTATCTTTTGATCTTTTTAATTTTTAATACTTTTTGTTATAATTTTCTTTTTTTTCTTTTTTCTCCCCTTCTTCCTCTTGGCCGTGGCCGGCGAGGTTCGGCGGGCTTGCTGGAGCCTCGCGCTACCTGGGTGAGCTCGAGCCTCACCGGTGGCGGCCCAGGGGCGACAATGGGGTGATGCTGGGGTGAGAGGAGGAAGAGGAAGAAGAAGAAGAAGAGAAGGGAGAAAAAGAGAATAGAGAAAGGAGAGAAAAAAAAATTGATTTTCAAAATTGTTCCTGGGAGTGAGAATCAACTTTTTTTTGCTTTTTGATTCTACTCTAAATCTATTCCTCGAAACCTATTTGTTCTCAGGAACAAAAGAATAGAATCAGTTGTTCTCGGGTTAAATGTTATAGTAACAAAGTAAGCCCATAAAGCTCCAAAACAAACAAAAAAACTTGAAATCAAGGTGTTTCATTAAAGCATGATTGTTAGAGATAATCACATGCTCGTCCTTCAAGAATAGATTTGGACTATATTAAACCGAAATAATTTGTGGCCAATCACCAAGCCACACAGCACCATTAGTAATAAGTACACGTCGGGATCTCAATAGTAATTATGGTTTTGCCTTTTGGTGGTATGCATCTAAGTTCGGTGTTCCCAACACTATCACCATATGGAAACAACATAAACATGTCGAAGAAACTCGGACATGACATTTGTGAGAGCAAGTCTTTAAGCCAATGTGAAGTACTAAAGTTTTGAACGAAAACACGTTAAATGAGTACATGTAAATATCATTAAAAAATCGGAGGTGGAATACTTATTCATTAAAACTCCAAAATTTAGAATTGGATCGGGAGAGATATTGTAATTAGCTTCATCTTTGACCTAGTGCATGTAGGATAAGAAAAGTAGTGAGAGTGCTCCATGGGTCATGAACTCCATTATCATAATAATATATGCTAAGTAAATTTCTAGCAAATATATATATATATATATACACAACCTTGTTAAATGAAAATTTGTTTCGTGAACTCCCAAAAAATATTGTCCATATGTCATGGATATTCATGACCAGCTATATATGCCGAGACTCACACTATAAGCTAGCTAGCTTGCTAAGCAAATCGGATTGGATCTCTCCGAAAAACTTAAAATGATGAATTACGAGCTTACTAACTTACAACTATAATGTCATATATGCGCCTTATCAATATTTAGATTTTTCCTGCACATGATGTGATTTGACCGGGGAACTATTTCCTTTGATCATTCCTTTTTAGATTCTGTACAAACATCAATGTGCTAATTAATAGATAAAAATGGTTAAATTAATAGTAACTTTGGATCATGCCTTTATAAGCACAGAAACCTGAAACCTTTTCGCATAGCTAGCAGAAAGAAGCGCAAAAGTGGTGCACGGTATTTTCACTTACTTTACTGGCTATTCAAAGCTTCAATTGTTTTGCCAAAAAAATTCATAGAAACTTTTTTTATTATTTTTTTTACGTTTGAATGACTTGGAAAATGAGTTAATGGAAAATTATTTTCTATAGCTAATATAATATAATTACTTAAATTTAAGATTATGATTTTCTCTTTTAAAAATCAGAAAGCATTTCATAATATGACTAAATAATAACACTTGTATCAAAGACCTCGATACTTGAGTATAGGAACCTCAATATTCTTACTTAGGTCCTCAATGGTCAGGCCAAGGTGCATAGAGGCCAACCCCAATCGAGCCTGAACCTCGATATCTATGCTTGGGTCTTTGGCGGCAATGCCCAAGTTTTTGGCTCTCACACCTAGGTTACTAGTGTAGGGGCTTAGGTCCATAAAGGCCTGGTCTAGGTCCACATAGGTCAAGCTTGGGACCCTAATAACCATACCTACATTCCCAGTGGTCGTGTCTAGGTACCCAATTCCTATACAAAAGTCACAGTTTCCAAAGGCTAGGCCATAGAGGTCGGGCTCAAGGCTCAAGCCTGTGCAAAAATCCCTTGCTCGGGTCCCCAACAGCCATGCCTATATCCCTAAGGGCCATGCCTAGGTGCCCGACTATTGTGTTCAACTCACTAGCTCTCAAGCTCAATTCCTTGGCTGCCAAGCCCTAATCCATGAAGGCTAGGCTCAAGTCCCTCAAGGCTCGGCCTAAGACCAAAAGGTCAATGCTTGGGTTATCAGCAATCATTTTGAGGTATTAGGTTCTCGCACTCAAGTTAACAACACTTGAGACTAACTCCATCAAGACTAGGCCCAGGTTCCTGAAGCCCATGCTTGGGTTCCTAGTGGCTAGGCCTAAGAAACCATGGCTTCTACAAACGGGACTCGGTAGTTGGGCATCATTTATATCATATAAATAATGCACGTTTCTTTAAGAAAATAAAATCAACTTTTCCTTTCTAAATAATGAAAAATAACCTTTAGTTCATTTTCAAATTTCATTCAAACCAAAAAAAAAAAAAATTGAAAAATGATTCAGCAAAACAAACGCAGCCCATGATTGAAATGAAATTAACAAATTGTTGAAATCAAGCTAAAGGACTGTAATTAAATTGTTACAAGATAATTTAAAGCACACACCAAATTCCTTGGTGGTCCCACGAAACCTTTCATAAAATTCCTTTGATTCCTCGTTATATGTTCAAACCCGAACGCGACTCGTTTGGTGTAGTGGGAATCATAAGACTTTCAGTCATTTGCTTGTTCATGTTCTCGTTCATTTTCCAGCCATCAAATAAAGCAAATGACACTCGCATCAAATAAATGTGATAAATGATACATTTGCTCTCTCTGTCACATATAAAACGCCAGAAATAGTTCCGTCGCCACAATTTTAGGGTCATCCTCCTCTCATTTCTTTTTGACCATATATTTCCCATCTTCACGACCATTTTTTAGCCTAAGGCCATATCTGAATATCAATGGGGAAACGATAAAGTCAAAGGTATGAGCTGTCTCTACTGACCAATACACAATCATTGGAGATGTTTGACAAGGAATTTATGGACCCTTTTCGGGTTATCCCTTTTCATTTTGACGTAGAAACTCGATTCCACAAGCCTGTGACGTTTGCAACGGCGCATGAGGCAGGTCGCAACCAATTCCAGACCTTTTTCTCTTTGTAAGTACAAAATGTATGTACGTGGGTCATAGATGGTTTGCGCTTGTCCTAATCAGAAAATATTTTTCATGTTGATCCGCATTGTTTTTCCTGAAATAAGACGTGTCCTATCTTCTATTCTCCTTTATGCGATGATAGCTTAACCTCTTTGTGAACGGAAGTATATCTGATTGAGGTCATTTTTGGTACAAATCGTACACCTAAGTTCTTCATAAATGAACCGGCAGATTCGAAAGTCAACCTTACAACTTTCAACTACTGTTTAAACCGGGAACAACTTGGATCAAGCTAAGGAAAAATTGTGGGGTTAAATTAACCACACCAGCAACGAATTTCAAACGCTTTGGTCCAATAAATTACTCACGTCCTCATCATCAAACCCGTTTTGAATCTCGTCGTCCACCGCGTCGTCAAAGTCACGTTCGGTGGGGAGAAAATTCGTAGCTCATGTACACCTTGGTGGAAGAAAAAAAGCACGGAGTAACCCCTTGGTCACTTGGATGTTCTTCTCCGTCATTGAAAAGATCTTGAGAGTACATGTCCAGAAAACTCGTCGAGACAAATTCTAGTAAATGCATGTTTGACCGTCTAAAACGCGTTCTTCTTTCGAGATTTCCCAGTCTAATGTACATAATGGAGACGACCTATCAGATGACCACCTTTGGAGACTTCAGTATAAGAACTCGTGCAGGAACTAAATGCGGTTATATCGTCTAAGCCTCTCTCTCTCTCTCTCTCTCTCTCTCACTTTCTGCGTCGATCGATATGGATCCAGGAAGAGGGGATGTGTTGACTAAAGAGCAGATTGATGAGTTCCGGGAAGCGTTTTGTTTGCTAGACAAGGATGGAGATGGTAACCCTTAGTTCTTTTGCTTTTGTACTTGTCTTATTATTTTTGCGCACTTGTTTTTCTGGAAACAATCTTTCGTATACTCACTTTCTCTATTTGATGGCTTTTTTTGATTCATTGCTATTACATGATCTACTTCTTCATGGGGTGTAACATTCAACTCTCCGCGATAACTTGGGATACAAAAATATGAATGTTGACAGCGTTGTCCGAATAGCTTATGCCGTTAAAGATTGACCGACGTGTTGGAAGTTTGACTTTTCCCATTTTATGGCTCTTGATGACTTGAACCCGGGCATTGAAATCCTGAATGCTAACATAATGATCGTTAGTTTTATTGCATGAGAATACAACAACTGCTTCGGCCTCTTTTCATCTGCAACTGTGTAACTATGCTAGATTCATTTTTCATTGTAGACAACTGATTTTAGTGGATAAATGCTATTCTTCCTCATTGAGAACATAGCAATTATGGGGGACTAAGGTATCCTGATTATGATATCTCAACACCTAATGCATATTTGCCTTCCTAGAAGATTGATTATTGGCTTGCTTGGTACACAGGATGCATTACAATTATGGAATTGGCGACTGCAATCAAATCTTTGCACCAAAATCCCACGGAGGAAGAACTTCAAAGCATGATCAATGAGGTCGATACTGACAGCCATGGGACTATAGAATTCGGCGAGTTCTTGAATTTTATGGCTAGAAAAATCAAGGTATTATCGTACTTATATACCGACCACCATAGATAGTTTCACTTAAATCACAAGTTTTCAAGTTCTTGATTAGACAAACTTATACGCATTGGTCGTATCTATGTTCAGGAGACTGAAATCGAAGAGGAATTAAAGGAAGCTTTCAAGGTCATTGACAAGGATCAAGATGGTTACATATCACCTAATGAGGTTTGAATTATTTCTAACCCCATATTCCTTGTTCAGCTTAAGATTCATTAATTGTAGCTCGTTTGTATCTTAGAGCAATTCCTCCTAACCGAACCGCATAAAAAAAAAGGGAAGGTGACTGAGAAATCTTGAATGAACTTTTATGAATGGAATTCATATTTGTAAAATCTCTACCTTTAACGAGGAACCCATTTTAGGTAAGTATTTTTTTCAAGACCCATTCGGGAAATATCTCATTAACCACAAATCGTCCGACATGAATTACCAGCTTATCAAAGGTTCTTATCCAATGTATTGGCCTTTAGACGTAAAAAATAACAAATACAGATACTTTGAAAGTGACAATATGGCTTGGTTAGTGATCTAGCATCATTTAACAGCATATAATTCTATAAAAACACTCGCAGAATTCTTTCTCCAATTACCCAAATAAGGAGCCATGTCTTTTCTCTCTGTGCTTTCCTTGTCTTCTCTATTCACTCAACGGATCGTGAACGACCTTTCCATGGTTAGCTTTATTTACTCTGCTTGACATCTCTTTTCTTATTTAGGGTTTTTGACATGATCCACCTAGTCTTTGGTTTTCTATCTGCAAATTGCAAACCCTTTACCTTTCGTCCTTCTTTGGAACTAGACTCATATGAGAAGCAAATGTTGACCTTACACCCCAGAATTAACATGAAGAAGGGGCAAAAAGGCTGACAATGGTTTCTGGTGATTTTTCAAAGAACTTTCACTGATCTATGCAAAAGCTTCCTGAGAAATTCCTCAGGAAGACCCTTCCAATGCTTAAGTCAGTGAAACAGAAGAAGAAGAGAACTTCAGTTTAGTACAAGTGCGATTATGCTAGACCTGGAGAACTTACTTGCGTTCTCTTTTATATATATACATGCTTGTTCAATCATAACTACCAGCAAGTGAACCACGTTGCATGACTCAACTGTCATCGATAGGCTGTCGATAAAAATTGTGCAAAAGATGGATGCATATGCAATGATAATCGCCCAAAGAGATTAATCTATATGCAGTAAATGTCTACTGAGTTGGTAAAACTACTATGGCTTTATCCCTTTCGGTTTCAGTTCAGCTGATATATAAAAGATTTTTGATTCTTCGAGCTTTTTCCTTACTTATGTCTTGAGAGTATGGACTCGAAACTCCTCCTAAATGGTGGGTAAATTGCAGTTGAAGCGTGCGATGATCAACCTGGGAGAGAAGTCAACGGAGGAAGAATTGGAAGAGATGATGAGAGAGGCGGATCTGGATGGTGATGGCCAAATTAATTACGAAGAGTTCATCAGGATGATGCTGGCTTTCTGAAAGCACTAGCGCGGCTTCTCATGCCTCACGTGGATTTTATATCCTGAAGATAATTTATGTTTGATAAAACTCTCACTCCTATTCTTTCATATTCAATTGTAATTTTTTTTTGTAGAGTTATATAATTGCAAAAGCTAATGAATGGAATGAAATATCATGCATATATATATATAATTGTTTATTGTGGATTCATTTCCATTAAGTATAAAATCACTCTCCACTTACCATATGTGTTGTAAGTTATAATTTGCAAAAAATGGATTTCTTATGGACTACATTTAGGGCAAATGGATTGTTTCGTTGTTTCTTTTAAGTAAACTTTATTTTCTAAGCAACATTAAAACTCTAATTTCGTGTCTTATAGCTATATGTTTTAGTGGATGGAATCGAAATAACCTTACTCTCAAAAGTGTATTGCATTAGCAAAGTCAAATTATATCGTTATGCTATTGTACAAGTATAGCTGTAATCCTTTTTATATATAGACAATATTTCTTATCATGCATAGTAAAGTCAATTTTACTTGAATTTATAAACATCAGTAATTTATCATTCTTGTAAAGTAGGAGGCTCTTTTTACTTTTTAGAATAATAGCATAGATCAATAACTAGAAGCAGATTTGGTGCATCTCTTTAATTTGGCAAGACATAATGATTTTTGTTAAAGCAAAAAAAAGAAAAAAGAAAAAGAAAGACATAATGACTTTTGTCTTCTCTATGATTTTAAAATTCTATGTTAGGTGCTTGATTTCATTTTGAGCACAAAAGCCCAATGCCATAGCAGGCTTTTTGCTGCATGTGGTTTATAAAATTTCTATAACTTTATTTGGACTCGATTTGCCATGACTAAGTCAATCATATAATTAGTCATGAGGATGCTCACATGATCTAACATTCGTGATGTCATTTGGTCCGTAAATTTGGTTCTTGTCACCTATGATATTGACTTTATTTTAACTTGTTAGATAATTCTAAAAATAATTACTAATTTTAAATATATTGGTTAGTCATTTATGTTTCATTCTTCATCTAAGGGGCACTAGTTTTGTAGAAAATAAATGATTTATAAAATATTTTTTAAAAATTATCGCTTATATCACTGAAAATAATTAATCAACAAAAAATATTTATATAATCCACAAAAATAGTTAGATATAAATTCTTATCTATAATGATAATATTATTCATTGTCTAATTATTTCAAGCGATTATTATTAGGAAAATATTTTCTAAATTGCTTATTTTTTGCGGAATAAACGAAGCTTAAAATTCTAAGGTTCCTTGCCTTATTACTCTAGGACGTCTCGATAAATCTCAATCAACATAAGTTTATTTTGATTTATAGGATGCGCACATCAGCCTTTTGAAATCCAACATCTTGCAATTTTTGTTTCTCGTGAATCTTGTCCCCATGTATCAATGTCAAAGTTTCGAGAAAATAATCCAGCTTGTTTGAATATTCAATTCAAAAGCTTGAGATCTAGACCATATGTATTTACAAACTACGTGTATAAGTGATGTGAAATACTATAACTCCCATTGTCACGTGTAAGAGAATTAGTAACGACATGTAGAATTTGACGAATAGGGGCACACATGTGAAATAAATTGTGGCAGAACCTAAATTTGATATCATGTTAAAATGTTTAATTTAAAAGCTTAACTTTACAGATAAAGAGAAATTGAATTTATAAAAAGAGCATTTACACCTTGCAAACAAGCATCGTGAGATACCTTGCAACAACTAATTCCTCATAGGAAAGGAACTCCAATGTTAGATGCAAAGTTCATGGAAACTTATTGACAAATGATAAAAAAGCAAAGAGGAGTAATTTCTTTTCGAATGAGGATTAGATATATGATTATAATTTTAGGTGACACGACTATAGAGTCACCACGCCTATCACAAATTATTATAGTTTCTCAAGCTGAAATGCATAACATGACCCAACATACTTCTTCATATGCAAGTTTTATTAACTTTAACTAGAAGGAGAAAATGATATTATCCGAAAGCATTCGTTTTTAAAACGAAAACTAAGATCATAAGCATATTTATTTTTCCATAATCAAAACCTACTTTTTTTTATAAGTTTAACCTAAAGCACGAACACCCTGCTAAAATTCGAGCATTTCAGTCAAATTATTTACTCAAGATTCTAAGACATAATTGTCATAAATAGATCAAATCCGCATGGTTGCTTTCCCATTTTTTTATTATGTAAAGGCATAAACCTTCTCATCCTTATTGTCTAGTAACAAAGCACCAACATTTTCAGATGATTCGGATTCAACATAAGCTCGGGAGGATTTCGGTCAACACCCACATGTCAAACTTAAGCACGGATCATTTTTATTCCGAAAGAACAAATCTAAACTAAGCTCAAGAGTCTCTCACAAACATCAAAGATCACCCAGAAACAAGAGCAGAAGCAGCAAAAGTATGCAGCAATCGAAACATTGCAGTTCGCTGCTTTTTTTTTTTTTCTCTAACCAGCGATCAGAAAATGCGGTACACCTCACCAATTGGTCTGCCGGGGAAAGCTATTCGAGCAATGCAAGTTTAAGTAGAGGAAATTGGATTAAAACCCAGTAAGGAAGATGAGGCAGAGAGTGACAAAGAGGGCTGTAAATGTCAGGGAGTTTAAGAAGACAAACAAAAAGCTTGCTTCCTGCAATTAAACAATAGGAAGTTGATGGTTCATTGTACAGATTTCGAAAGTTTAGTGCTTTGTCCACTGCTTCGTCGCCGCCATCTTCCACTTCTTCTCTGTGGCCCAAGTCAGCCGCCTGTAATATTCAAAGGCTTTGGAACTCTGGTTTCTCTTTCTCGCAACGATAGGGAGAGCAGCATTGACTTAGCATTTGTTGAGATAAAGTCACCGGCCCTGTCAATTCATGATTTTCACTCACTCATCAGTCTGTCATCTGGGCTGCCCGCTAAATAACAACCAGCTGAGAACAAGAGCCTCTGCTCCCGAGAATAAACAAGGAAGACTCCAAGAGCAAAGTTCATTGACCCCACAAGCAACACAAGCAGTGTTTCATACTCCCTCACTACTTGGAATTTGACTCTATGGTGTAGGGTTCATCAATCAACCAAAGGATTGTCATAGAGAAGGAAGTTGAGTGCATGCAGACATCCATCCAGAACTACCTGAACTGATCAAATATACCCAGAGAAGTTTAGGAATGGGACATCCTTTATTTCCATGCTCTTTCCCATTCTTTTTCTTCAGCCCTCTTCCTCTCTTCCTAATAGCGACGGAATCAGCCAAAGAGCAACCGCTGCGAGCTACAATGGCACGATCATGACTCTTGGCAAATCTCCCGTTCGCAAGAAACGCCATTTCGATTCTTCACCCCAAATTTTGACCGACTCCTCCATCTCCATCCCTCTCTCTCTCTCTTTGTCCCACACGGAGTGGCTGCTGAATCAGCGGGAGAGTCCGACCTGTGTAAAAGCAAAGGCCTGGGCGAGGAGCAAATCACTTACCTGGACGGGGTCAATGGGCTATCAAGAAGGCTCATGGCCTGGGCCTAGTGACCTCCATTGCACTTGCGGAGGGGTGCTAGCCCAAGGTCGGCCCAAGCGGTCGAGCCTACGTCGTAATTTGTGGCAGCGGGGGCCTGCGTTCGCGCGGCCCCTACCAAAGTCGTTTATCTAAGGTTTCATGTTTCGGATCATGTTAGGCTGATCTCGCCTTCTCCGGGAAGAGAAAAACGTATGAGATTTTAGTTTGGAAAAAAATGATTCTTAAAAATTGTTATATAAACAATTTTCAAGAAAAAATGATCGACATGTATTACCTAAAAGTAGTAAAATCTTTCTACTTTACATAAAGATAGTGAAGATCAATAACATCAATAACTTGAAGCAGAAGCAAATTTGGTGCACATCTTTGATTTAGCAAAACATAATGCTTTTTGTTAAAAGATAAAAAGAAGAAGAAGACATAATCCTATTTGTCTTCTCTATGATGTTGGAATTCTGTCCATGATTAAGGGCTTGATCCCATTTTGAGCACAAAAGACCAATGGGCCATAGCAAACTTTTCCCAAATGTGCTTCGTAAAATCTCCGTAACTTCTAATCTAGACTCAATTTGCGATGACTAAGTCAAACCGTGTAATTAGTCATGATGATGCGATATGATCTAACAATTGTGATGCTATTTGGTCCATAAGTTTGGTTCTCGTGAATTACCATATTGACTTAATTTGAACTTGTTAGACAATTCTAGCAAGAATAACTCTTTTTTTAAATATACCGGTTAGTTATGCTATGTGACAGAGCATTTGATCATAAAGTGACAACCAATAAAATATATTCTAAATAACAATTTTGTGCAGCACTTCTTTTCCCTAAGAGAAGTTGTAACCCCGTGTGACAAGACATTTAATTGTAAAGTGGTCACCAAACAAATATTTTCCAAATGATAGTTTCTTGCAACATTTCTTTTCCCTGAGAGATTAAGGCTCATTGCCTTATTTTTTAAGGAAGTCTTGATAAATCTCAATCATGTTTAGTTTCTAAGGCACGCACATCACATCAGCCTTTTGAATGGATTTCAATTCCTACATTTGGCATTTTTTTTTGGTGAATCTTGTTCCCTTGTATCAATGTCAAAGTTTCGAGAATATAATCTTAGCTTGTTTGAATGTACAATTCGAAAGCTTGAGATCATAGATTGAGGGAGACTATATGTCTATAAAGATCACATAAACCCCATGTATAAGTGACGAATGATACTTTAACATCCCCTATTAACATGTAATAAGATTAAGAGCGACATGTGAAATTTGATGAATATGAGGCTACCCATACTAAATAAATTGTAACAGAACCTAAATCTTATATATTGTAAAAATGTCTAACTTAAAATCTCAACTTTATAGGTAAAGAGAGAATGCATATACTAAGAAAATCTAGAAATGTCGAAAACAAACTGTGTGAGATACCTTGACAAGGCTATTTCTGTGTAAAAAAGAACTCGAATGTTAGATGACAAGTTCCTCGGAAACTTACCAGAAAATGATAAGAAAGCAAAGGGGCAAATTTTCTTTTCGAAGAAGGACAACCTATGATAATTATTGCAAGCTCGACGGCTATAGAGTCATCATGCGAAGGACGAATTACTATTGTGTCTGGAAGGCAAAACTTAGACTTGACCTCCTTCAATTGCAAGTTTTATTAACTTCTACTAGAAGCAGAAAATGACTTTTGGATAATTAAACATCGAAAGTTTTCATTTTGAAAATGAAAAATAAAATCGAACGCAGTTTTATCTTTCCACAATTGAAACTTACTTATTTTTTTTAACCTTAATAATGTACACATTGCTAAATTTCAAGCTTAATCGTGATATTGTTTAATCAAGATTCTAAGATGTATTTGTCATGGATCAATCAAGTTCATAGCGTGGCTTGCGTATTTATTTGCTTTCAAAAATAAAAAGAATTGCAATATTTCACACGAAGTCAAATTATCATCAACATGCGTCATTGGCAACTTCCTTGACCTTTTAGCGGTTATTCCTAGCATTGAACATATTAAGTAATCACCTCATCAATATCTTAGAAAAGCTTGTATACGAACAATGATTAGTTTTACTTCCCTTAGGAATATTTTACACCCATAATTATGAGCAGTAATATTGTTTTTTGAATTCATTCCATTCGAATAGAATTTGATTTTCCTTTTCCCAAGGGTATTAAGATGTCAGTAAGTCGGGATATCTTATCCATTTCATTAGATTCGGTAGTAGATCACGAAATTTTGATGATCTTCTCTGCCTTTGTCCAAACAAATATTTTATAGAGAGCAACATAGACATATACCAAAACACCATTAAATAAAAATGATTTACTTTAACTATTCATTATTTGGTGTAAACAAACATCACTTTTGCTTAGGAAACCCTTAAAGAAGCTGGATATAAGTTAAACCAGCAGTCCTAATGAGTCATGACTAGTGTTTGGGATCATGTTGGCTGATCTTGCCTTCTCCTGGAAGCTCTGTTTGCTGATTTATGGAATGACAGGAGGAGTGGGTTCTCTTCAATAAAAGATTACAGTTGAAGAGACATAAAAATAATCGCTTTTGTAATACATGGAGTCCACGAAAACATCAAGACAAAAATTGATATCTAAATGTTTTTCATCGACTAATTATTTTAAGTGAATCAATCCTTTTTTAGGAAAATATTTTCTAAATGATAAAATCAATTATTTTTTAGAAATATATTTTCCAAATTCTGGTGGAAGAAAAAACCATGAACATCTCTTACTTTAAAATAGTAAAATCTTTCTTCTTTATAAAACAATAGTGAAGATCAATAACTCGAAGCAGATTTATGTTATTATACTCTAGTAAAGAAGCAATTTGGTGCACATCTTTGATTTAGCAAAACATAACCCTTTTTGTTAAAGTAAAAAAAAGAAAAAGAAAAAGACATAATGCTATTTGTCTTCTCTATGATGTTGGAATTCTCTCCATGATTAAGGGCTCGATCCCGTTTTGAGCACAAAAGACCAATGGGCCATAGCAGGCTTTTTCCTTATGTGGTTCATATAATTTTTGTAACTTCTAATTTAGACTTAATTTGTGATGACTAAGTCAAACCGTGTAATTAGTCATGATGATGCAATATGATCTAACAATCATGATGCTATTTGACCCATAAATTTGATTTTTATGAGCTATGATATTGACTTAATTTGAACTTGTTAGACAATTCTAGAAAAGAATAACTCTTTTCTAAATATATAGATTCATCATTCACGTCTTATTCTTCACCTAGAATCTTAATGCGGTGTGATAGGACATTTGATCGTAAAGTGACCATCAATCAAATATATTCTAAATGATAGTTTCTCGGAAAACTTCTTTTCCCTAAGAGAAATTTTGATGGTGTGTGACATGACATATCCTAAAGTGGCCACCAAAGAAATATTTTCTAAATGATGGTTTCCCACACACTTCTTTTTCCTGAGAGATCAAAGGTTCATCACCTTATTTTTCTAGGAAGTCTCAATAAATCTCAATCAATATAAGTTTGCTTAGTTTCCAGGACATGCACATTGGCCTTTTGAAATAAGGTGGATTTGAATTTCCCACATTTTGTTTCTTTTTTTCCTGGTGAATCTTGTTCCCTTGTATCAATGTCAAAGTTCTGAGGAAATATATTAGGTTTTTTTAATGTCAAATTAAAAAGCTTGAGATCATAGATCGGAGGAGATCACATGCTTATAAAGATCATATAAATCCAATGTATGAGTGACGTGAGATACTTTAACATCCCCTATAACATGCAATAAAATTAAGAACGACGTGTGAAATTTGACAAATAGGGGTTGTACATACAAAATAAACTATAGTAGGACCTAAATATGATACAATGTTGAATGTTCAACTCAACATTTTAACTTTATAGATGAAAAGAGATCACATGTATAAAGAGAGCATATAAAACCCTGAAAACAAGTCGTGTGAGACACCTTGACATGGCTATTTCCGTGTACGAAGAGAACTTGAATGCTAGATGCAAAGTTCGTTGGAAGCTTACCAGAAAATAATAAGAAAGCAAAAGGGAGAAATTTCTTTTGGAAGAGGGACCGGCTATATGTTTATTATTGCAAGCTAAACGGCTGTAGAGCCGTCACATAAAGGATGAACAATTATTGTTCGTTGGGCTGCAAGGCAAAACTTAGACTTGACCTCCTCCTTGAAATGCAAGTTTTATTGACTTATGCTAGAAGGAGAAAATGACTTTTGAATAATTAAATATTGAAAGTGTACAATTGGAAGCAAATTTATTTTTCCATAATTGAAACCTACTTATTTTTTTTAACCTAAATAACAAACACTGCTAGATTTCAAGCTTTTCTGTGATATTGTTTAATTAAGGTTCTAGGTCATGTTTGTCATGGATCTATCAAGTTCGTGGTGTGGCTTGCGTATTTATTTATTTTTTAAAATAGAATTATAATATTTCATGTGAAGTCAAATTCTCATCAACATGCGTCATGGCAACTTTCTCGACCTTTCAACAATGGGCGGGCATCCATTATTCCTTGCATTGAACATACTAGACATACACCTTATCAATATCTCCTAAAAGCCTGTGTAAAAACAATGATTAGTTTTACATCCCCTAGGAAAATTTTATGCACCCATAATCATGAGAAATAACATCGTTTTAAATTCATTCAATTTAAATAGAATTTGTTTTTCATAATCTTGGGGATATCTAGATGCTCTTATCTATTTCTCTAGGCTTGGCAATGGATCACAAAATGTTGATGATCTTCTTTGCCCTTGTCCAAACGAATATTTTACAGAGAGAAATGCTAAGACATACCAAAGCACCATTAAATAAAAATGATTTACTTTAACTATTCGTTATTTGGTGTAACCAAACACCGCTTTTGCTTATGAAGCACTCAAACAAGCACAGGTCAAACCAGCGCTCCTTCTGACAAAAAAAAAAAAAAAACCAGCACTCCTCATGAGTTGTAAATTTTATCCCATTTTCATTTTTTCTCAGACCCACCACTCTAACAAATCGCTAATTAAATATACTTGTTTTCCGTAAATTTGATAAGTCATGATGAAACATGGGCATACCTATTTTTGGAAATTAAAATTCCCTACGCATAAACTTCAATTGATAAAAATAGATATCTTTTTGTAAATTTCAGCATCTTAAATTTACCAAAATGTCAAATCAAAATTATCACGCTAAGTCAAGTCGAGTCCGCCCCCCGCATTGCTTTGAGTCACCAAGAGGATTATAATAGCATAATGTATCTTTAACTATATGAATTATCCAATTCGTTATAATCCTTTATGATAGAGCTCTCTCTCGTAACAATACTTGCATGTCTTTCTAAAACGAGAGTCAAGTGCTGGCGTGTCAAATCTTACATCAAAGCACATGATGTGTACGCCCCTTATCGGAAGGAAACGAGTCACGATCGACTTTCTTTGACAGAGGAATTGTTAAAGGACTTGCAATTCAATTTCCGGGTTTTTACTGCCGAAAAAGAATAAAAGAGAAGAAGTCCATGGTAATAAATTCAGCGACCCGGACTCCCGTGGATATAATTTATGTACACGAGTGTTGTATTTTTCTAAGGTAGTCACATGGGAAAAAAAGGGGCCCACCTCCGGTCTTCGATCGTAAGGACTTGAACTCATCCTCTTCAGAAACTTTGATCCCCCACTTTTTTTGAGGTTATGATGGGGGCGCCTGAATAACAGGGTAGGGTTTTGCAATCTGCGCATAGTATAAGATATGATCAGACTTAAAAAAGAAAAAAGAACTTTTCGTCTTAGTTTTATAGCTATATAGGGAGAAAATTATTCAGAAAATCATAAATTTATTAGGTTTTTTTTTTACCAATTCAATTATGAACCTTTTAATTTTATTTATTAATTTTTAAACCTTTTCTCATTCTCGCAAAGTTTACGCAAAGCAGTATTGAGTTAGCATTTGTAAAGATGAAGTCGTTGTTTCCGTCAATTCACGATTCTCACTCGCTCATCAGCCCGACGTCTGTGCTGCGCACTGAAGAACAACCAGCTAAGGACAAGAGCCTCTGCACCCAAGAAGAAAAACAAATTTCATTGACCCCACGAGCAAACATAAGTAGTTTTTTCGAGTACTCCTACTACATGGAATTTGACTTTATCTATGGTCTGTAGGTTAATCAACCTTTCCATGCTCTTTCCCATTCTATTTCTTCAACCCTTATTCCGCTCTTCCTCGTGGTGAATCAGCCAAAAAGCGAACTACAATACGAATCTTCGCAAGTCCTCTGCTCGCAAGAAAACCCCGGTTTCGATTCTTCTCGCCGTCGGCCACACGATGAGTCCCCCTGAAAGCCATCGTTATACCCCTCAAAGGGCCCAAATTTTGACCAACTCCTCCATCTCCACCTCTCCCCTGTCTTTTTGCCCCACAGAGTGGCTGCTGAACCAGTGAGAGAGTTCGACCTGTCTCAAAGCAAAGGTCCGGGCAGAGAGCCAATCACTTGCCTGGACAGGGTCGACGAGCGATTAAGAAGGCTTGTGGCCTGGGCCTAGTGACCTCCATTGCTCTCGGGAGGGGTGCTAGCCCAAGGCAGATATGAGATTTTAATTTGAAACAAAAAAGAAATTCTTTTAAATAATTGTTTCTATAATAAATGAAGTTCATGAAAATATCAAGACAAAAATTATTATCGAAATATTTTTCACCGATTAATTATTTTTAGAAAAATATACTTCCAAATTTGGATGGAAGAAAAAACCATGAACATCTCTTACTTAAAATTTGTAAAATGGCAGATTTATGTTATTGACAGCTAGTAAAGAAGCAAATTTGGCGCACGTCTTTGATTTAGCAAAACATAATGCTTTTTGTTAAAGCGAAAAAGAAGAAGAGAGAGGATATAATGCTATTTGTCTTCTCTGTGATGTTAAAATTCTCTCCATGATCAAGGGCTTGATCCCATTTTGAGCATAAAAGACCAATAGGCCACAACAGGCTTTTTCGATGTGGTTCAGGAAAAATTCTATAACTTCTAATCTAGACTCGATTTGCGATAACTAAATGAATTGTGCAATTAGTCATGATGATGCGGACATGATCTAACCATTGTGATGCTATTTGGTCCATAAATTTGGTTCTTGTGAGTTACAATATTGACTTAATTTGAACTTGTTAGACAATTCTAGAAAGAATAACTCTTTTATGAACTTACTATTGAGTCATTCACTTCTCGATCTTCACCTGTAATTTTAATGCTGTGTGACATGTTGATCATAAAGTGACCACTAATCAAATATATTCTAAATGAGAATTCCTCGAAACACTTCTATTTCCTTAGAGAAATCTTAATGACGTGTGACATGACATATGATCGTAAAGTGGCCACCAAACAAGTATTTTTTAAACGATAGTTTCTCGCATCACTTCTTTTCCCTCATAATTAAGGTTCATTGCCATATTTTTCTAGGAAGTCTCGATAAATCTCAATCCACATAAATGTGTTTAGTTTCTAGGACATGCACATCACATCAGCCTTTTGAAATAAAGTGGAACTGAATTCCTACATTTTGCTTTTTTTTTTTCTTGTGAATCTTGTTCCCTTTATCAATGTCAAAGTTTCGAGAAAATAATCTAGCTTGTTTGGATGTTCAATTCAAAAGCTTGAGATCATAAATTGAAGGAGACCACATGTTCATAAAGATGATTTAAACCCCATGTATAAGTGACGAAAGATACTTTAACATCTCTTATAACATGCAAAAAGATTAAGAATGATATATGAAATTTGATGAATGAGATACTGCACATAAGAAATAAACTATAGCATAACCTAATTCTTATACAATGCTATACAATGTTAGCATAATTTAAATCTTATATAATGTTAGAATGCTCAACTCAAAATCTTAATAGGTAAAGAGAGATTACATATATAAAAAGAGTACGGAAATCTAAAAACAAGCCATGTGAGATTCCTTGACACGGCTATGTTTGTGTACGAAAAGAACATGGATGTTAGATGCAAAGTTCGTTGGAAACTTACCAACAACTGATTTCTTTTCAAAGGACCAGCTATATGATTATTATTGCAGACTAGACGGCTATAGAATCATCATGCAAAGGACGAATTATTATTGTCCCTTGGGCTGGAAGGCAATAACTTAGACTTGACCTACTTCAATTGCAAGTTTTATTGACTTCTACTAGAAGGAGAAAATGACTTTTGGATAATTAAATATCGAAAGTGTTCATTTTAAAAATTAAAAATAAAATGGAAAGATTCATTTTTCCATAAACGAAACCTACTAATTATTTTTAACCTAAATAATGGACACACTGCTAAATTTCAAGTTTTTCCATGATATTGTTTGATCAAGACTTATTTGTCATGGATCAATCAACTTCACAGCGTGGCTTGCATATTTGTTTGCTTTTAAAACAAAAAAATTGCAATATGTCATGTGAAGTCAAATTCTCATCAATACGCATCACTAGCAACTTCCTTGACCTTTCAGAAGTGGGCAACCATCCATTATTCCTAGCATTGAACTTACTAGGTATTTACCTCATCACTATCTCAGAAAAGCCTATGTATGGACGGTGATTAATTGGATTTCCCTTAGGAATATTTTATACTCCCATAATGAGGAGCAATAACATTGTTTTGAATTCACAATTCAAATAGAATTTGTTTTTCCTATTTCCGAGTGTATCAAGATGCCAATGTGTCAGGATATCTTATCTGTTTCTCTAGGTTCGGCAGTAGATTGTAAAATCTTGATGATCTTCTCTACCTTTGTCCAAATGAATATTTTATAGAGTGCAACACAAAGACATGCCAAAACACCATTAAATAAAAATGATTTACTTTAACTATTCATTATTTGGTGTGAACAAACATTGCTTTTGCTTAGGAAACACTTAAACAAGCTGAATCAAGTTAAATCAGTAGTCCTAATGAGTCATGAATTTTATCCCGATTTCATACATTTTTTAGGCCCACCACTCTAACAAATCGATAATTAAATATACCTATTTTCTGAAAATTTGATAAGTCATGACAAAATATGAGCGTAAACTTCAATCGATAATTTTCTTTTGAATTTTCAATGTCTTAAATTCACCAAAATGTCATTTAAAATTTATCGCGTCAAGTCAAGTCCAGCCCCGTTGCATTGCTATGAGTCAACAAGAGGACTATAATAGCATTACGTGCCTTTGGCTCTATGAATTATTCGATGTGTTGTCATCCTCTATACCATGGTCTCTTCCACGTGAAGCACATGACGTGTACGTCCCTTATTGGAAGAAACGAGTCACGGTCAACTTTCTTTGATAGACGAATTATTAAAAAACTTGCAATTCAATTTCGGGGCTTTTACTGCCGAAAAAGATTAAAAGAAAAGAAACCACGGTAATAAATTCAGCGACCCAGACCCCACGTGGATATAATTTCCGTACGCGAGTGTTGTATTTTCATAAGGTAGTCAGATGACAAAAAGGGGCCCGACCCTCCGGTCTTTGATCCTATGCACAATTGAACTCATCCTTTTTGGAAATTTTATTTCCCACTTTCTTGGAGTTGAGGGTGGACATGCGTCAATGAGGAGATAGGGTTTTACAACTTGCACACGATACATAGCACGGTGGCTTGTAAAATAGATATAAGATAGGATCAGATAAAAAAAAAAAAATAGAACTCTTCCTCTAAGTTTTACAGCTATAGAGGGCGAAAATTATCCAAAAAATTCTAAACTTACTATACTTTTACCAATTTAGTATTAAATCTTTCAGTTTTATCTCTTGAGTCTCAAATCTTTTCGTGTTTTGCCAATTGAGATTATCGAATCAATTTTGATTAGAAATTGTTGACGTGAACATTGACTATCCTATGTAGTGTAACCAACGCTAACATGGATAATTTTTAATAATATTTTAAGATATTTCAAATTTATTTATTTATTGTTTTCTTTCTTTTTTCTCCTCTTCTTCCTCCTCTAGGCCCTCATCGGCCTCAAGGGAGCCTCACAATAATTGGATGAGGTCAATCTCACTAGATCTAGTGAGGTCAAGCATTGTCTAGCCATGGTGAGGCTCAAACTCATCAGATTTGGCAAGGTCAACCCTGCCAAGCCATGATGAGGCCGAGCCTTGCCCTCGCTAGTGGTTGGTGGAGGCGAGCTTCGCAAGAGGCTGATGAGGTTCCTTCGGCTGATCGCCGAGGCCTATTGACTAGTTAAAAGAGGAAAAAAGAAAAAGAAAAAGAAGAAGAAACGAAAAAATAAATAAAATTTTAAAAAATTATTAAAAATCCATCATCGGCGTCAACTATGCTAGATAAGACATTTAGCATCTACGTTAGTGATTTATAGCTGAAATTGGCATGATGTATTTAATTGGTGAAACAAAATAAGGTTTATGACTAAATTAATAAAAGTGTAATGAGTTTTGGACTAATTGGACAATTTTCCCCAAATTATCTAATTAGTTCTAAACTTATCATAATGATGTTAATTTAGTATTAAAATTTTAAATTTTGTCAATTTAGTTCTCAACCTTTGTGTAGAATTCCATTCTAGTTCTTATGGCCAATTTTTGTATAAGATTGCTAGTGACGCGCATAATAACCATTATGTTTATCTATTTTTATATTTTTCTGTTCTTGAGAACAAGCTTGGAACAGAAATTCGTTGATAACATAATTTCATTTTTCTATTTTTAGAATAAAATTGTACTCTACATATAGGTTTGGAACATAATTAAGAAATATTTTTTTTTTTACTTTTCTTATTTTGAAATAAAAGCAAGAAATAAAAACTATTATCATCGCTTGCTTTCGTCATTGCCCGTTGCTTACTCGCTCACCTCCATTGCCAGTTGCCACCACCTTGCCCACCACCGATCATTGACTATCCGCTGGTCGTTGCTTGCTCACCCGCCGATCGCCATTGCCTGTCGTCACCTCACTTGTAGCCAATTAATGGCCATCCATTAGCTCGCCCGCCACCACCAATTGCTTGTTGGCCACCTCCCACTGCCATTTGAGAGGGAGAAATTTTGTGTTATTATCAAATGAATTTCTATTCTGAAAACACAAATTTTATATCATTATTAAACATCTATTTTACCTCATAAACTTGTCTGGAGAATAAAAATAAGAAAAATCAATTTTTTGCTAGAATAGATAAGTTATCGTTCGCGCCCTAAAGTGATGGTGTGCCACTAAGGCTATTGACAATGAACGATTTCCTATTAAAATTGACTAGAATAACTACACTAAAATTTTACACAATGATTTAGAACTTAATTGGCAAAATTGAAAAATTTGGGATTGAATTTGCATTTGTACAATATGTTTAGGACGAGTTGGCTAATTTTCCTGAAGTTTGGGTCAATGTTTTTTTATTTAAACTTTATGACTCAAAGGACTGCATCCTATAATATGGGTAAAATTAAGATGATTCCTCAACTTTTCTATGTAAAGTCAATGCGATAGTTGACAACTTATGAAACATCAAGCCGGGATCACTAATACTAAAGCTTGCCTTTCGCAATTGGACATTACTTTGTTAAAGGATTGATCATGACCTTCTTTGCCAAAAAGATGAAAAAAACGCCACAAAAAGAGCGTACGAGGTTGCGATGAATGACTCAAAAGATTCCTTTATTCTAAGAAGCTTTGAGTACAATATTGTCGAACAATTGTCCGGGAGCAAGGTCACGTGGGACGCACGGATGAAAGCAAGAAGAGAGCAAAGTAATGGGGACGAAATAGCATAAAGATATTCCATGAAAATGTGAAAAGTATTGGGGGGTACAAGTAGAATCAATCCGTTTTCATGACAAACGATTATAATGCAACAAGTAAAACAAAAAAAAATCATCTGCCCGACGTAAACGCATCGTGTGCTTTCCATCCAAGCGTTGTTTTGCATGGGGAAATGAATTCCTCTCTTACGAACGACTTTCCTGCTTAAAGATTTTTTTTTTTAATGACAAATACTTATTTAGATTCAGAATAATTCAGACCGAGTCAATTATATCCCGATCCTATGTGTTCCATGTGAATTTAATAAAAAAGAAAAAAAACCAAATGCTTGCTTGCGATTGCCAGGGCTGGACCGACCACGATCCGGGCAAGCATATCTCCATGAATGACGGTGGAAAGTCGGGTGATAAAGATGGGACACGAAACGGACAACTAAAGACGCGGGAAAAGTATCGGATCCCTGATGTGGAAAGGAAAAGAAGCTGTGTGGCATCGAAGGGAGACGAGGAGCGAGTTAAGTCATGAACTCTGCTCTTTAATACACGTATGGTGGAGCTTACACCGAGCAAAAGGAGATGGGTGTTCCTGGACATTGGTGCCCTCTTCAGTCTTCAGTACACTTTTCAGTGCCACTAAAGCAACTTTTTTTCATCGATCCGAGTCAATCCCACCTGAAGAATTTTATTATATTGACGAGCATTCCCTAGGCATATTAAAAACGACGTAAAGTGATAGATTCATAATGATGTCTAAAAACAGTATATTTATTCAAGTATCCACTTCTTGCCGTATGGACTGGTTTCATATATTATATCTTGTTATAATTAACATTCTGAAATGATAGTAAATAAGAATTTAATATTGATACTTGACATGTAATGATTGACTTGTGCGGGCCTCACACGGCAAAAAAAGCAAAAAACATCTACAAATTCATTCGAAAGATACATTGACTGAAACTTGGGTTCCATTTGCTTATTTTGGAAGGAGATTGATGACTGCACAAACACGTTTTGTGGACACATTGTTCTCAAAGATACTGCATTTATCATTAACTATTTGAAGAGCTTCGGAATGGCCCCAAGGTTTCAACGAATCCTTTGGCGAGTACAAACAGGAGTGGCAATGGCAATGACAATTTCTGAGAAGGTGGAGCAATATAAAGTGGAAAGATAAGATGAATTACCCAAATATAATACTGCACCAAAAAGCCATGCGCATCAAAGAGCCCATTGGTGTCCGTGGACAGACTTAATTCAAGAACCTTGAGCGAACTTTCCCACGAACTTCATGCAGAACTTTTAAACACCTTCATACTAACACTACGTCTCTATATATTGCAATGACATGACAACACAACCTGTCCAAACCGACCAAGCTAAATCCCTCCATTCAACCTCAGTCAATCAGTGTTTTGACTCCCTAAGACACGTCTTTGAGCCTTACTCTTTTTGCTTTCCAAGCTGACCCGTTAGTCTTCTCTTTCTGTTCACCCATGTCTTTGAGGTTTCGAAAACCCAGCGAGGCAGGAACCAATGCCTTGCTCGCCCGCCGCGATAGCCTGAGGAAGATCATCCATAGGCGAAGGTGGCGCCGGGCTTTCACTGTGATATACTTCACGAGGGCTCTGAAGTCTCTGTCGAAAGAAGTCCTCGGGAAGAAGACTGACCTGTTACGGTCGCTCTCTTACGTTGCCATCGATGTCGACCTCGAAAGTGATGATACCCCAGGAGTAAGGGATGGCACTTCGCTTCAAGATGTGGATCCGAAGATCCTGAGTAACATGGTGAGAGAAAAAAGGTTAGAATCTCTAGCCGAACTTGGAGGAATAAAACAACTCGCTTCGATTCTCATCACAAATCCCGACAATGGCTTGAGTGGGGAGGCAACTGACCTCTTGCAGCGAACCAATATTTTCGGTACGAATAAGTACAGTAAACCTCCAGCAAAGAACTTTCTCGGTTTTGTGCTTGATGCGTTCAAAGACATGACCATAGTCATTCTCATTGCATGCGCTGTTCTCTCATTAGTTTTCGGTATCAAACAACAAGGCCTTAAAGAAGGCTGGTATAATGGTGGGAGTATAATCTTTGCCATCTTTCTGGTCGTCATCGTCTCTGCTCTCAGCAATTATAAGCAAGGAAAGCAGTTCCAGAAACTTTCAAATGAGTGCAGCAACATAAGAGTGGAGGTCATGAGAGATGGCAGGAGGCAGCCGATTTCCATATTCGATATCGTCGTAGGCGATGTCGTGTATCTGAAGATTGGCGACCAGATTCCAGCCGACGGGTTGTTTTTGGATGGCCATTCCCTGAAGGTGGACGAGTCTAGCATGACTGGTGAAAGCAACCACATCGAAATCCACAGCGAGAAGCCTTTCTTGCTCTCGGGCACCAAAGTGATAGATGGCTATGGGCGCATGATGGTCACTTCTGTTGGCATGAACACTGCATGGGGTGAGATGATGAGTTCCGTGAGCCGCGACTTAGATGAAGAGACGCCGCTCCAAGCCCGTCTAAACAAGTTGACTTCCTTCATTGGGAAGACTGGGCTGTTGGTGGCTGCATTGGTACTTCTTGTCTTGATGATCCGCTACTTCACCGGACACACCCAAGACGAGGCCGGACACAGAGAATTCACCAGTGGGAAGACCAAGACCAGGGACGTGATGGATGCGGTGGTGAGCATAGTTGCTGCAGCAGTGACCATTGTGGTGGTGGCTATACCTGAGGGCTTGCCTTTGGCCGTCACTTTGACGCTGGCCTACTCCATGAAGCGCATGATGGGCGACAATGCCATGGTCCGGAAGCTCTCGCTATGAAACCATGGGTTCTGCCACAACGATCTGCACAGATAAAACTGGGACTCTCACGTTAAATGAGATGAGGGTCACGGAGTTCTGGATGGGAAAAGAACATGTGAGTGTAGATGCATCCAGAGAAATAGCAGCCGGCATCCTTGAAGTCCTACTGCAAGGAATTGGTTTGAACACAACAGGTACTGTCCACAAGCGACCTTTTGTATCTGTTCCTGAAATTTTAGGAAGTCCAACTGAGAAAGCAATACTTTCTTGGGGTGTGCTCGAATTGGGTATGACGATGGATGAACCGAAGCAAGACTGGGAGATAATCCAAGTCGAGGCATTCAATTCTGAGAAAAAGAAAAGCGGGGTTGCAGTGAGGAGGAGAGGAGAGCAGGTCGTTCACATACACTGGAAGGGAGCTGCTGAGATGATCTTGGCATTGTGTTCAGATTATTGTAGACAGAATGGGAGGGTGAATGTCATGAATGATGAAGCGAGGTCTGAGTTCAGGACAATCATAAAAAATATGGCGGACAAAAGCCTGCGCTGCATTGCATTCGCCTACAAAAAAATGAATGGTTCCCTTGGTCAAGTTCATGGAAGAGTCGAGGAAGATGGACTTACATTGTTAGGTATAGTGGGGATAAAGGATCCATGCAGACCGGGCGTAAGAAGCGCAGTGGATATTTGTAGAAGTGCCGGAGTGAACATCAAGATGATCACAGAAGACAATGTGCACACTGCAAGAGCTATAGCCTTGGAATGTGGGATACTCAATCCCGACAAAGATCTTGAACATGAAGCCATAGTAGAGGGTGCTCAGTTCCGCAACTACTCGCCTGAACAGAGAATGGAAGCAATCGAGAAAATCCAGGTAATGGCTAGATCGTCCCCATTTGATAAGCTTTTGATGGTGCAGTGCTTGAAGCAGAAAGGGCATGTGGTGGCGGTCACTGGTGACGGCACGAATGATGCGCCGGCCCTAAAAGAAGCGGATATCGGCCTCTCCATGGGCATCCGAGGCACTGAGGTTGCAAAGGGGAGCTCAGATATCGTCATCCTGGATGATAATTTCGCCTCTGTGGTGACTGCGTTGAGGTGGGGGCGGTGCCTCTACAACAACATTCAAAAGTTCATCCAGTTTCGGCTCACAGTGAATGTGACCGCCCTCGTCATCAACTTCATTGCTGCGGTCTCTTCTGGTGATGTCCCTTTGACAGCAGTCCAGCTTCTATGGGTGAACTTGATTATGGACACCCTGGGAGCTTTGGCGTTGGCCACAGATCAACCCACAAATGATCTCATGTTAAAACCACCAGTTGGACGAACCGAGCCTCTTATCAACAGAGTTATGTGGAGGAATCTCACCTCTCAGGCCTCGTACCAAGTTATCGTCCTCCTGACCCTCCAATTCAAGGGGAGTTCCATCTTTGGAGTGGACGAGAAGGTGGAGGACACAATTATTTTCAACTGCTTCGTCCTCTGCCAGGTCTTCAACGTATTTAATGCCAGGAAGCTGGCGGACAAAAATGTTTTCAAAGGGATAAATAGGAACAAGTGGTTCTTAGGCATCATTAGCACGACGTTAATTCTTCAAGTGGTGATGGTGGAGTTTCTGAAGAGGTTTGCCAACACCGAGAGGCTGGACTGGGGACAATGGGGTGCTTGCATCGGACTTGCAGCTTTGTCTTGGCCGATTGGTTGGCTTGTTAAGTGCATTCCCGTCTCTGGCAAGAAGTTCAACTTTTTTCCCACGCTGAAGATGCGTCCTGAACGGAGCACAATGTTAAACTCCCAGAAAATAATCTCTTCTTATTATATCTAAATTTCAGTTGTTGGGATGGTTAGGGTTTTGGAAACGGTTCTGTAAGTCTTAATACTTATCAATAAAATGCAATCAAGTTCTAAAATATTCAAAAATACCACTCAAGTTTTAAAATTCGTTAAATTGATCGAACAGGGTCATTCCATTGATATCACTTATTGAAAGTCTTAATATTCAATCATATTTTCATGATAAATTTTATGATTTAAATACATTTTTTAAAAAGTTTTAAAACTTAATTACGAGTTTGTGATAAGTTTTATGATTTTCAGTATATTTATTATAATATTATGAATACAAAATTCTATTTCGAGGGGATGCTTTTTCTAGTCGACTCCTTCCATAAATTTTTTTTGGGGGGGGTTATTGACAAAAAGCGAAACCGATCGTCCATTTTTGGAAGAGATGCACTAGAAAAGTTCCACTTTTCCGCGATGCGCGATCCACTTGATTTGGGTGGCAAGTTCCGTAATTTTGAGGAAGATGTGAGGGCAAAGTAGCATAGGGGCGACGGGAGGGGTCAACGGTCTTTGGCGGGCAATAAACAGGAAAAGGGAATATTTTTCTTGCCGTGTATTTTGCTCCGCAATTTTCTTTCTTTTTGCTCGTTACGGAATTCGTGAGGAGGGATGACTGTTCATAAACAGAAAGGGAAAGGGGAAGTGGGGAATTCAAAGCAGACGCGGTTACGCTCCCCCCCCCTCCCAATTAAATTCCAGGAATTAACACTAAATATTAAAGAGTTAATACCACGAGAAATCTCAAAACAATACACATATAATAAATTTACTTCAAAAACTCTAAATTGATGCACCTATTAAAATTTTTTACCTTACATTAGCTTCCATTAACTTTTACCATCATTGTTGAATAATATATGATAGTTGATGAGTGTATCGAATTTGAGTTTTATCCTCAATTTATCACATGTATATCGGTTTGTGATTTTTTTTTTATTAATATAATTTAACGGAGGGTAAATTTATCGCTAATGTATTAGTTTTGGATTTTTGTGGTAAAAAAATTAGTTTTTAGAGATTTATCACAATTAATTTGTCATATGTGTACCGGTTTGAAGATTTTCGTGATATTAACCCTATTAAGATTAGTAGGAAAATTACTTGATTAATTGTCAATTTGTTATACCTATATGAACTCAGCCCTAATTTTTTTCAATTTTTTTGTTAATATAATTTTAAATCTTTGTACGGAATTTCAATGTACATTGTGGTCAATTTCACCAAAACTCGCTGATGCAACTTTAGTCATCTTCGGCTTGCAAACTGCTAGTGATTTCTGAGAAAAGTTGGTTGGAAGGATTATGTTGGAGCTTCGTGTAAAAGTTCAAGACTTGACATCCTATAATAAGTCTAAAATCGATTGGACAATTTCCTGAATATGAGATTTGACTATTCACGTTATGGGTTAATTCCGCGAGTGTCTTATTGCCGGGAGAATCTTCTTTTTTCTCGAAAAAGCCCAATAAATCGACGCAAATTTAACTCACGACGAAGTTGCTATAAAGTAAAACACAAATTCCAAAATTCAGTGAGTGGGTACACCTTAATTTTGTACTTGCTCTCCATTTTCCAACTTCGAAAATTCTGAGGATCATCATACCATCCGAACGTAAGCTGCCATGCGTTGTCGGCCTTGTTCATCCACTCGGGAATGTTCACGGGGAGCGACATTCGGGGGGGGGGGGGGGCACCAAGTGATCGGATTTGACCCGAACGGACAAATTAAGAAAGAGTACAAGGACGACAGGTTTTGAATGGAGGGTGTTGAAGGAGGAGAGAGAGAGAGTACTTCTGCAAAATGTCTATATAAAGATCGTTTTGGATTTGCATGTTTGTGCGCTAAGGACATGGCTTGCAACTGTTCTTGCATTAGATTTAAGATACGAAGGCCGGCTCAAGGAATGAACAAGTTTGGATCCTCTCGAACTCAATCAAGATGGAGTGAAGACGAAGGATATACCAGGAGGCAGAATTTGGGCATGGCAGCTCGATCAAGAAATGCCATATAAGAAAAGTTTCAAAATGGACCCATCACTCGACTCCTTCAACATCCTCAAAGAAATGGACACTCACCTTGTTAAAGTTAGTTAATTGATTGATTGATTGATTATATTTAGGATGGTGACTATGGAATCAAGACAAAGGACTGAACGACATGAGTGTTTCTTTCATAAGAGGCATTAGAAATGACATGAGTGCGCTTTGCTTTGTATTGAGGGAGCAAACTTTGCCTTGTTAGGTGGTGCCGGCATTGCATGGTCCGGTTAATTGCTTGACCAAATTGTTGAAACAATTCTATGTATTTATTTTCATCTGATTATATGATATATTTTCTTACCCTTTCTTGATCAATAGTAATCATTTGATCTTCTGTTGTCTTTTCTGATGGTCATGAGTGTGTTCAAAATGTTTGCTTAATTAAGGGAATCTTTTATATCTAAATAAGAAGCACACAATAGAGATAATGTGTTATTATCTCTAGCTCAATATGTAATGTGATTTATTAAATATTTAACATTGTTATTTCATTAATTTAAGTTCACGGACAACATTGATGGACTAAATTAAACAATTATTAAAATATTAGGGATTCTATTGTACATTAGGTTAAAAATTAGGGATTACATTGAACAGATTAAAAGTTTAGGAACCACATTGCTCATTGGGTCAAAGTTTCGAAATAATTTATGCCATCTTTCCTTTTTTTTGGTCAAAAAGAAATTTTCACTCATTCTTAAAATGATACATGAAAGGGAATATTAAATGTTATAGTAACAAGGTAAGCCCATAAAGCTCCAAAACAAACAAAAAAACTTGTTTCATTAAAGCATGATTGTCAGAGATAATTATATGCTCGTCTTTCAAGAACAGATTTGGACTATATTAAATCGAAATAATTTGTGGCTAATCACCATGTCACACAGCGCTGGGATCTCAATAGTAATTACGGTTTTGCCTTTTGGTGGTATGCATCTAAGTTTGGCGTTCCCAACACCATTACCATACGGAAACAACATAAACACGTTGAAGAAACTCAGATATGACATTTGTGAGAGCAAGTCTTGAAGCCCATGTGAAGTACTAAAGCTTTGAAAGAAAACACATTGAACGAGTACATGTAAATATCATTAAAATCGGAGGTGGAATACTTATTCATTAAAACTCCAAAAATTTCGAATTGGATCGGGAGAGATATTGTAATTAGCTTCATCTTTGACCCAGTGCATGTAGGATAAGAAAAGTAGTGAGAGTGCTCCATGGGTCATGTACTCCATTATCATAGAAATATATGCTAAGTAAATTTCTAGCAAATATACATGTATATATATATACACACACCCTTGTTAAATGAAAATTCGTTTTGTGAACTCCCAAAAAAATATTGTCCATATGTCATGGATATTCATGACCAGCTATATATATGCTGAGACTCACACTATAAGCTAGCTAGCTTGCTAAGCAAATTGGATTGGATCTCTCCGAAAAATTTAAAATAATGAATTACGAGCTTACTAACTTAAAACTATAATGTCATATATGCGCTTTAACAATATTTAAATTTTTCCTGCACATGATGTGATTTGACCGGGGAACTATTTCCTTTGATCATTCCTTTTTGGATTCTGTACAAACATCAATGTGCTAATTATTAGATAAAAATGGTTAAATTAATAGTAACTATGGATCATGCCTTTATAAGCACAGAAACCTAAAACCTTTTCGCATAGCTAGCAGAAAGAAGCGCAAAAGTGGTGCACGGTATTTTCACTTACTTTACTGGCTATTCAAAGCTTCAATTGTTTTGCGAAAAAATTTCTTTGAAATTTTTTTTTCTTATTTTTTCGGCATTTGAATGACTTCGAAAATGAGTTAATGAAAAATTATTTTCTATAGCTAATATAATATAATTACTTAAATTTAGAATTATGATTTTCTCTTTTAAAAATCAGAAAACATTTCATAATATGACTAAATGATGACACTTGTATCAGAGACCTTGATGCTTGAGTATGGGAACCTCAATATTCTTACTTAGCCCCTCAATGGTCAGGCCTAGGTGCATAGAGGCTGACCCCAGTTAAGCTTGAACCTCGATATCTGTGCTTGGGTCTTTGGTGGCTATGCCCAAGTTTTTGGTTCTCGCACCTAGGTTACTAGTGTAGGGGCTTAGGTTCATCGAGGCTTGGTTTAGGTCCATAGAGGTCGAGCTTGGGACCCTAATAACCATACCTAGATTCTCAATGGTCATGCCTAGATAACCAATTCCTATGCTAAAGTCACAGTTGCCTAAGGCTAGGCCATAGAGGTCGAGCTCAAGACTCTAGCTTGTGCCAAAATCCCCATAGTCCTACTTAGGACCTTGATGGCCTTGCTTGGGTCCCCAACGGATGTGCCTAGATCCCTAAGGACCATGCCTAGGTGCCTGACTCTTGCGTTCAACTTGCTAGCTCTCAAGCCTGATTCCTTGGCTGCTAAGCCCCGATCCATAAAGTCTAGGCTCAAGTCCCTCAAGGCTAAGCCTAAGACCAAATGTCAGTGCTTGGGTTATTAGCAATCATTTTGAGGTATTAGGCTCTCACACCCAAGTCAACAACACTTGAGACTAACTCCATCAAGACTAAGCCTAGGTTCCTATAGCCCATGCTTGGGTTTCCAGTGGCTAGGCCTAGGAAACCATGGCTCCTACAAACGGGACTTGGTAGCTGGGCATCATTTATATCATATAAATAATGCACATTTCTTTAAGAAAATAAAATCGAATTTTCCTTTCTAAATAATGAAAAATAACTTTCAGTTCATTTTCAAATTTCATTCAAACCAAAAAAAAAAAAATTGTTTTGAAAAATGATTCAGCAAAGCAAACGCAGCCCATGATTGAAACGAAATTAACAAATTGTTGAAATCAAGCTAAAAGACTGTAATTAGATTGTTAAAAGATAATTTAAAGCACACACCAAATTCCTTGGCGGTCCCACGAAACCTTTCATAAAATTCCTTTGATTCCTCGTTATATGTTCAAAAACCGTAACGCGACTCGTTTGGTGTAGTGGGAATCATTAGACTTTCAGTCATTTGCTTGTTCATGTTCTCGTTCATTTTCCAGCCATCAAATAAAACAAATGATACTCGCATCAAATAAATGTGGTAAATGATACATTTGCTCTCTCTGTCACATATAAAACGCCAGAAATAGTTCCGTCGCCACAATTTTAGGGTTATCCTCCTCTCATTTCTTTTTGACCATATGTTTTCCATCTTCACGACCATTTTTTAGCCTAAGGCCATATCTGAATATCAATGGGGAAACGATAAAGTCAAAGGTATGAGCTGTCTCTAGTGACCAATACGCAATCATTGGAGATGTTTGCACGAGGAATTTATGGACCCTTTTCGGGCTATCCCTTTTCATTTTGACGTAGAAACTCGATTAGACAAGCCTGTGACGTTTGCAACCGCGTGTGAGGCAGGTCGCAACCAATTCCAGACCTCTTTCTCTTTGTAAGTACAAAATGTATGCACCTGGGTCATAGATGGTTTGCGCTTGTCCTAATCAGAAAATACTTTTCATGTCGATCCGCATTGACTTCGCTGAAATAAGACGTACCCCATCTTCTATTCTCCTTTATGCGATGATAGCTTAATCTCTTTGGGAACGGAAGTATATCTGATTGAGGTCATTTTTGGTACAAATCGTACACCTAAGTTCTTCATACATGAACCGGCAGATTCGAAAGTCAACCTTACAACTTTCAACTACTGTTTAAACCGGGATCAACTTGGATCAAGCTAAGGAAAAATTGTGGGGTTAAATTAACCACACCAGCAACGAATTTCAAACGCTTTGGTCCAATAAATTACTCACGTCCTCATCATCAAACCCGTTTTGAATCTCGTCGTCCACCGCGTCGTCAAAGTCACGTTCGGTGAGGAGAAAATTCGTAGCTCATGTACAACTTGGTGGAAGAAAAAAAGCACGGAGTAACCCCTTGGTCACTTGGATGTTCTTCTCCGTCATT